>JAVKPL010011038.1:0-114905 GCA_032173675.1 Gastrolobium villosum | reverse complement strand
TTATGTTCTTCAGACTTAGTTACATATGCTATGAGTCTCCATATTTCAGGCAGACGAGACATACCAAAACATGCCTTCAAGAACACAGTCTAGGTAATAACTTCTGGTCTAAAGGAAAGACATACCCAAACATAAAGAGATTACTCTAATGACACTATCTGTGAGATTTCCTCATAGAGTCTCTGTTTGGGTCTGTTCAGTGCGAGCTATACTATTATAGGTCCACCCACGACTTTAGCTAAGATATCTCCATATCTGCAGCTCATGAGGTCTTTACCTTATATCCATATACAAGTAGATAAGTCGTACTAGTCTTACCCGAGATCACTGATCCCCAAACTCAGTGTCTCTAGACTAGGAACATATAATTAGGAATAGACATACAATATCCTTGAATCCTCATGATCGTGATCTCATCACATATACTCAAGAGATATCTGTTTTATTCCAAGGGGTTTATCCAGTTCGTTCATATAATATTAACAATAATATCGAGACACAATATGAAACTGAATAAATAGTGCTTTCATTTATTTGCAACAAATAAAGTTCTACATCTAGTGTACTTTATTTAATCAAAAGAATGTCTCTAGGACACCCACATACTAACAAAAATCTCTTACAAACAGGGATATGGACATTTGGTCAAACGCTTCAAGAAGATATTTAATGAAAAATAGAATAGTTAAATTATAAATGAATTAAACAAAGCCATCACAAATTATTATTAAATGTATGAGCCAAACTTTAAATTAAACATATTTTTAAGCAAACCAAGTCCAAACTTAAATTTAGTCAAACTTAAATATTATTTTTTTTCACAAATAAAAACTGAACTTTAAGTGCTCAATTTAGCGCAACTTGTTTATAACTACTAACCTCATATTGTGTTACATATATAAAATGACATAATAAAGTTCAAATGATACTTTCCTATGGATAATAATACATGCTTCTAATTGATTTGATTTAAATTAATCAGTTCAATTTATAAATTTAATTCATTGTAAAAAATTAATTTAAAAAGATTCAGGCAGATTTCTATATGTACATAACTAAAATCAAAACAAAACCTAAATCGAATCAAATCTAATATTTTTTATTACATAAAAATAAATGATTTAATTTCTAACCCAAATCGAATCAGCTCTTTCTTATTACATACCAATAAATAATTCAATATCTAAATCAAGTTCCTATTTCATAATTTTGAAACAAAGTGTACCAATTCCATTAAATTTCTAACACATATTTGTGTAAAAAATTAATTCAATCTAAAAGTTTAAGTTGTTAGCTGAAACTATATTAATGATTTATATTTCTTTAACATATTTTCTCTCACACGAGAGTCATTAGGGTTGAATAGTAGATGATGCATCAGGCTCATCCAACTTGTGCCAAGAAACCTTAAAAAATTTAATTATTTTTTTTAAAAAGAATACAGGTGATGGGAATCGAATTATTAACCACCTAGTCACATTGGCTTTGATACCATACAAAAAAATATAATTTAATCCAAAAACTTAAACTGTTAGTTGAGGTTACATTAATAATTTTATATTTATCTAACAATTTGCAGCATAGACAATATATATGCTCACCTATCTTATATAGAAATTTAATTTTCTATTAGAATAATAAGATGACAAAAAACAAAATCTAGACCACTTGATCGATCATTCATCTCATGAACTAACTTTCCAAAAAAAAACTTAAATTGTTGCATAAAACACAAATGATTTCTATTTAAAATCAAATAAACTTTTACTTTGTGAATTTTCAAATGAAAAGTCATTGGTAACTCAAGTTAATTAAAAATAAAAGAGAAATTATTATAAACATTAATTTATGTTCAAGGTAACACACGGCTATACAAGTAAAGTTTTCATGTACAAACAAAACAATGGGAATGGAAAAGCGATATATATAATGGGTTTACCATGATTTAAAAGTACATAAGTTCTGTCCTTTATGTCATTACACAAAGTATGTCATTACACACAAAGTATGATTGGTATAAATATGAAAAGTTACACGTAAGTGATGTGATTAGGGAGAGAAAAAAAATAACTTTTCAGATTTATATAAATTATGATTGATCATACTTCATATAAATCAGCTAAAATAACACAAGCTTGTGTCTTGTGTCATTTAAAATGATATTTCATTTTCTATGTATAATTGATGGTGATGATGATATCAAGCAAGAAAGTCCCCACTTAGCTTCTTTTATCTCAAATACTCGGCGCAACAACCGGATACTCCATGTGCTTTCTCATCCCCACTTTATATATATATGGCTCTTTTTTGTGTTGACTCTCTCCCTTGTCATGTTCTTGATGAGTTAAATGCTTCATTACTAACATGGGCAACTGTTTGAAAAACAACAAAATATCAGCACAAGATCATGAGAACAATGAAACCCCATTAGAGCCTAGTGAAGCAAAAGTTGATCAGATAAAGACATCTCCATCGTCTAAGTTGGAAGCACCACGACGGGGACAAAGAATGAAGAAGAAGATAAGGTTCAAGATAGAAGAAAAAGATGATGAAGGTGACAGAGGAAGTAATGGTAATTCTAGAAGTGGGACTGTGAGGATTAGAATGGTGATGACTCAGCAAGAGTTGAAAAGGATGTTGAAATGTAAGGATGATGCTCAGCAGCACACTTCATTGGAGCAATTACTTGGTGTTATGAAGTTGAAAGGAGGAAGAATTTCTGAGGCTTGTGAATATGATGGGGACATAAATTCTTGGAGGCCAGCTTTGAAAAGCATTCCAGAGAATAGTTTAATAGAGTAGTGTGTTTTGTTTGTTGACGATCTCTCTATGGAAACAATGACAACTTTTTTTTTTTTTTTTATTTGATTTGATGTAGGAGTATGTATTGTACTACTACATATCAATGAAGTAGTTTCAAATTTTAATTACTTGAGAATAGAAATATGAAATGAAGCATTTTTAATTTTGGTGGGTATTGTTCTTTGTTATGCTTGAAAAGACTCATTTTGTTTGTTTGGATGATGCATTGAGAAATAAGAAGCATTGGATGATTCTATAATTTTCTGCCCTTTACCCGAAGATGACAGAACAAATTTTGAAGAAAAAAAAAAAAAGTCATCATGATTTTGCAAGTAATCATTTCTACTTCCACGTAAATCATGAGTTTAACTTTTCGATGATTTCTAATAAAGGAGAAATTTTTTGACTCGTACAATATTAAAAAGTTTTATTCATCGTTTCAACCGTTAATTTCTATAAGCTGAACAAAAATCAACCGCTAATATAACGGTACAAGCAGTGTTCCCATCATTCTTAATTTTGTTCAATCAATGCATTGATGAAAATGGGATTATATCAAAAGCTTTAATACAACTTTAGCTTTAACACATTGGTAACTATTCATGAGGTTGGTTAAGTAATGGAAGACTTTTATCAAAATTATTAATTGGACACCTTTCTTATTTAAGTTATCTTTAATTAATGTGATCAAATTAAATTAATAATTCATTTTACTTAACTCACGTTAAAATTTTCAACGCGATCTAATTGAATGACTCATTCTAAACACTTGAGTTACAAGCTGGTAGCATAAATATAGTGTTATTAACTTAATCTTCATGGAATAATGCAAGCAATCCTTAAAAAAAAAAATAAGAAAAAAATAATTGACATCAGTGTTATAAAAATTGACCCGACCCTGCTGGTCCAACCGGTTGATCCGTAAACCAGACTTCTAACCAGTCTGGTTTAGGTATTGAACCTATTATACATTTGACCCTGTATAAAACTAGTGAAAAATCGGGTTCAACCGCTGTTAAATCGGCATCATTTAAAAAAAAAAAATCTGATTATGTGAAATTTTAAAAAGAAAATGCTTGCAACGGTGTTATAAGTGGGTTCAACCGCTGTGAAACCTGTATAACTTACAACATTACCACTAAATCAATCCTATTTATTAGTTATAATTCCTCTAATTTTATATTATTAAATTTTATTATATATATATTTATTTCAAGCAGTTGAACCATTGCCCATTAGTTGAACGGTGACCAATTGACCTAGTATTTTGATTGAGTGGATGACGTAGGGGTGGACAGAGAGAAGGGCTAGATTGATGGCCACACTCCCTAAATTTTTAATTTTTTATTATTTTATATATAAAATAATATTTTTTAATAATAATAGACTATTAATACTAATAGTTAGTTTCTCCCTCAAGAATATTTATAATAATTAATGTCTTTTATTAATCTTGATAATATTTAAAACTTCATTTTGATTACGTCCGGGTATCCCCACATGCCACAGCCGATAGCCATGAGACTAATCCCTCACCCCGGGTCAGCGCACAAAGCGATTAAGTGGTTCGAACCCCCAACCACTTGCTTAAGGGACGAGACGGTGAACCATCACGCCCACCCACTTAGTTTAAATTTTGATTTTTGTCTCTTATTGTAAAAAATCGTTAATCCGTCACTGCAATTACTGGTTCGAGTTTGATAACCTTGATTGACGTTACCAATAAAAATTGTCTGCGGTGGTTATGTGAACCGCATTCAGGAATATTTTTAAATCCTAAAATAAGAAATTGTAAATGGAGCCTCCGAACACTAAGGAATTGATCTCACAGCAAACCATGTGGGACACTCTAATCAAAAACCAAAAAATAAGAATATAGATTGATTATCAGATATATATGCAACGTTGATGGTACGCGGAGAATGATGCTATATCATTATGAAATGAAAGTGTGAGTGAAGAGAACATAGAGAATGTTTAGACAGTACAGCATGAAATATTGAGGTGTTGGATGATTTGCCAGTGGTGCCATTACACAGCCCATGGATCCAAATCGCAGAAAATTGAGGAAGATAAAGGGCCTCTAACGATCCATAGGATATATAAAAGAAGAGAGAATGTAAATAGTAAATGAGAAATATTACTCTCATTTCACATAAGCTCGTGTTCTCTCACTTCAATTTTCGCACCCCATCTTTTTCTTTTTTCTTATAATGGTGGGACCATTTTCTCTCTACAACATAAGATAATTATCTAACGTAAAAAGAGACTAATAAAACCCATAGTAAATACAGGATATTCTCGCATAAACACAGTGCGTAAAACGGCACAAATACATCTCATCGTTGGTTTCATACACAGTTGTCTCAATGTTCATTATGAATAATGTGCTCGTTGAAAGAATTCATGTTATATTAACCTATCCCTTCTTGGCTCAATGACTTTTAAGAGTTCATTGTAGTTCTTTCACACAGATTTCTCCTACCTCCTTTATTTCATTTTTAGAATGAGTTTGTTCCGGCTCGTCGCGGGAGTTTTAGGCGAAGCTTTCCAACTTATGCAAGCTAAATCATCGTTTGCTATCTCTCTAAGCGTGTTTATATAGTCATCCATTTTTCCAGGTGATTCACGCCTTAAAAAATATTCTCCCGTCCCGACTATATAACTATGCCTCGAATAAAATTAATGCTCACCTACATCAGTCGTGATAATGAGTTTTAAGTATCACCAAAACTCAAATGCATTTATTAAATGCAACAGTTACGTACATGCAATTTGAGGGTTAAAAAAGAAGAAGAGACGAAACGTCAGATTCAAGATAGATGTAGTTATGCTCAGCACTAAACATGAAGTTGTGCTTCAACTGTAATTATTAAGCTTGTAACATCATCTACAGAAAAGCAAATTCACATTATCTAAATGGGAACACTGTTTTATGAAGTTCCTTATAACATACGGATGTACGCCTCCATAGTCGAAGCAAGTTCCACCTGAAAATAAGACATGTTATCCGCTAACCCAAGGTATGAAAAAAAGTTCGGAAGCAAATTTAGGAAAAAATATTTCTGCTTTTATTATAGAAAAAATTTCTGTCACACTCAAATAAAAATTAATGAATCCGTGCGGTCTTTTTTTTTTTTTTTTTTTTTTTTCTCTTCTCTTTACAATGGTATCCACTCACTTTAATGTAAATGTGACAGAAATTTTTTAACAAAAGCAGAAACATTAAACTTTTTTTATAAAAGCTGAATAAATGGTTCAACCCAAAGCAAACCCTTATAACATAACCCCGCTAGGCTCTAATAATTGCGACAATAAAAAACCAAGCATGAATTAAGGAAAAGCTTAAATTACCTCAGGATCAAACGTACTGTTCAGTTATCAGTTGTGACTGACATCATATGAATAAATGACGAATTGCACTATACAGGTGATAGGACATGGCTAAGGCAGAAATCTCGATGGCGAGTAGGTTGAGTTTTGATGAATAAAATAGAAACTGGTAGAAAGAATCAAAGGTGAGGCTAATCAAACCCATTTTCATATAGATCATATAAAAAAGCAAAACGATAACGGATAGGTAAGCTCCAGCCATTCTATTGAAAATTGAAAGCGTCGAAGAGAGCTGGGGCTGATAAACAGGAAGATGAGGAGATAACGGGCGAAGAGCAGATGGTGTTGTCTCACTCGTTTTAGTTGGGATGTCACTCATAAAACGCTTATGACCAGTCAATCCCAATGTGTCAGTATCCGCACTTCTCAAAAATCTTTTGGCCATCACAGCATTGACTCCCTATTGAAAATGTAAATATCATCAGCCATGTCTGGAAAGCCATATAGAAAACGCAACTCAATCACAGATAAACTTCTAGCTAAGGAACTCACCAATAGCATTGGACCCTTGGCAGCCCAAACTCCAGCACCATATCTAGCTCCAGCCAGCACATTGATGTCCTGTACAGAAGCCTTGTATCTCTGACATAAGAACACAATTTCATAGGTATCAGAAACTTAACAGAGCTAAATTAATGATTCTGGCACAATGTTATGCACTGGTTCCCTTTTTTTTCAGAGTAAAAAACAAGAAATTGTATTTGGTGCAAGATGGTACAACAGTGGCTTTACAGCCGCCATCATACCATCCATCATGTCATGAGAGGAGAAGATACCACTAAACCTAAAGATAACAGTTCACGACTTCACCTATCCATGTCAAAATATCAAGCTTTGCAATACTTGCAAGCAAATAAGAAGTCGCCAGTTAGAACAAAAAGAAAACACAACCTACTAAGCATCATGTAGAAGGTTTAGCAAAAGATAATTTGTCAATGACAACAACAGGTACTTGCCAACAATTATTGTTCAGAACCACAGAGGGTTCTAATATTATTAGTTTCAAAATTTTACATTTGATGATTACTCAAACTTCTAAGAACAAGTTCTAATATTATTATATTTTAAGTTAAAACTAGTTCAAAATTTTCCGTTTGACTAATATGCTTTAATAGAGATTGACATCTCACAGAGAGTTCTTTTGTTTCTAATTAATCTTTATATTCTTTCACTTTGTTTGACGATTATTATATGACAATGTATTAAGCCATGAAAATTGCCTTTGATGATTTGAAATTGCAGATATGCCACCTCAAATATGCTGAGTTCTTTTAGTCTTGCTTTCTTATTTTATTATTACTATAAGAATAAAACATTAAGCATTGTCTTGCTTTCTTATTTTATAATTATTTTAAGAACTGATACATTAAGCTTTTTCATTAACAATATTAGGATGGAGCAGCTAAAGGGAAAGGATCAGGACAACCAAGTTATGGTGGAGCGTGGAGGTGCATTTTATACTAATGTAAGTTTTCAATTTCCTCTAACTGAGACTGTTATGTTAACAACATTTTATACAATCATATTTTGACACTTGTTCTTTTCTTTAAGAATTGTTAGCTGCTTGCTGTCAAGAAACTGGACAATAAAACTTCTGATCACCAGAAGGATGATGAGTTTCTTGAATTGGTAAATGATATCGACAGAATAAGACATGTAAATATTGTTGAGCTAATTGGATACTGTTCAGAGCATGGTCAAAGGCTTCTGATCTATCAGTACTGCAGTAACGGGTTACTGCATGATGCGCTGCACTCAGATGATGAATTCAAAACAGAAATACTTGCATTCAGATAGCACTTGGTGCCGCCAGAGCCTTAGAGTAAGTCAAGTAACCATTATGGGTATGAAAAAATTTGCTCAAGCTTGTTAACTTGTAGCTTATAATGGGTTCAAAATTTCATTTTCAAATTCTAGTTGGTCCTGTCTAAATTTTTTTAATTTTCCTCTGTGAATTCATTTAATGTTGAAAGTAAAGTATTTAGCTAAAAACTGGGTCATTAATAAGGTGACTATATTCTAACCTTGCTAAAACTTGGCAACAATTATTGTTCAGAACCAGAGTTCTAATATTATTAGTTTCCAAGTTTTCCGATTGATGATTACTCAAACTTCGAAGAACAAGTTATAATATTATTAAATTTTTAAGCAAAAACTAGTTCAAAATAAATACAACACAAAACTTATTTTCTACCATCCATTTAAATCAAAGTTCCACTATTAGTAACCCCCCCCCCCCCCCCCCCCCCCCCCCCTCTCTCGCTCTCCTTTCTCTCTGTTACTATTTAAAATTGACGTTAAACAATTCAAATTTTAGACAAAACAAGTTTAAATTGATGCTAATTTGCAGACTAAAGAAACTAGTTTTAACTTGAAAAGTTTTCGTCTAAATATAACAAAATTACTGTAGTAAATAAAGACAACTCTTAGAGGAAAATATGAGATGCAAAAAATAGATGTAACATTACAGGAGCAAATATGAGTCAAAGGTACATAAAAAATATTTCAATCAAAGAAGTATTGTTAAAAATTAGACAAATCATCGGTGACTACCATCAGAGAATTCACAAAGAACAAATAAACACATGCACGTGGTGAGAAAGGCACATACCGAAGAATTGATCTCACTAGAATCACTGCCAAGCTTATTCGCTGGAAATTTGGGGAGACCGGTCAAATTTTCCCTGGAAGAATTTTCATTCGCTGAAATGGCATAGGCGACAAAAAGAAAACTCAATCAAAACAAAAAAAAAAAATCAGCACCAACTGTTATAGGAAAATAAATAAATAATAAAAAAACGCAATTAGGCAAATAGAGCAAATCACACGATTCCTTCAACAAAACAAGACAAATACTCAATTTAAAATACAGATCCAGAAGCACCAACACTCAATACTCCAGAGCTAAGAAAATGTAGGAAATGGATGAGAAAAGAGAAAAGTTCAAATTCTATTTATTCTCTGCGCCTTATTATTGACAACCTAATTATTTTCGTTTCCTCAACTTGTTTCTGCATCGAGATGGAAATAGATCAATTGAAGAAGAAGCAATGAGCCAATGAAATACATAATCGAATAAAAAATTCGAGAATAGTTGAGAGTCAACGGAGGAGTACCGATAGACATAGTAGCGGTCTTGCGGTGGAAGAGTTCGACGACGGGAGAGAGTGCTCCGATCTGAGGTGGAGAGCTCCGATCAAGACCATGGCTGGAACGAGGGAGAGAAGAGAAGGTTCTAGAAAGAGAAGCAGAGGAAGACAAGAGCTTCGCCTTGCTAGATCTGAGGAGCCAAGACATGGTTGGTGATCGATGTAGAGAGAGTGTGTGTGACTGGGAAATGGAAGAATTGGGACGCTAATTAGTACCTAGTAAACAAGAATGGGAATGAGAAAGTGACTGGTACATAAATTGGGGCGTGTGGAGGTCTAATGCGAACTAGGGCTACGTGCCACGTAAGATTTCTGGAAATATATTTTATGGTTCATGCACGTCAAATAATTTGGTGATCCTTTTCATAATATTATTTTTTCATTTCTATTTTATCTTATTATTTTTTTTATCCTGTATTACAATAAATAATCTCGTCCCATAGAATTTGTAGGTAATCGCTCTGAAACGGTAAAAATTGAAAATGAAAGAAAAAGCAGGATAAAATGGTCGAAATATTTTTTTGATTGTGAGTGGGATCTTGGAAAATTATATGAACCGGAGTTCCTGATTCATTTTCCTCACTCGCCGTTTTCTAATAATTTCACTCTTATTCTTTTTTTTAATACAAATTCACTCACTTTTTTTTGGTGAAAAAATTCACTCTTTTTTTAGTTTAACGTTTCTAATGCAAAAAATTATTTGTATCTACTTCTAGAATAATATCGTTTTAAGATTAAAAAGTTATATTGATGAAAACTGTAATAATTCCTAAAATAAAAATTATAAAAATATCTTAATTTTCATTCTAAAATAATATTATTTTAAATTTAATAAAAATAATTTATTTGTATTCATCACAGAAAAAATGAATTTTTTTTAGTAAGGAACGAGAACTAATTAGCTTTACAATATGGGTTTTTATTTTATCCTTTAACATAATACAACAAATTTTCCTACACACACAACATTTTATGGGATCCATACATTTTAAAACAAAAAGAAAAAGAAAAAAAATATGACACGCAAAACAAATCTCTATAACATTACACAATCATTTTTCCTATGACATAATAAACATAAAACCCTTACGATATCAAATTATATAAAGTAATTACTCAGGAAACGCTACCGTTTTAAACTCTGACCATTTCATCAGGTCAGTTTGATCCAATTTTCAAAACATTATTTTTTATGGGAAATACAATTATAATATTGTAGGAAATTTGATAGGTAATGCTACAATTTTATTGAAGTGTGGGGCCCATTTTAAAAAAAAAAAAAATCAGCGCTATTTTCCATAATTCAGCTGGACAAAAAAAGATGCAAAACCTATTTTTTATTCATAAAATTAACAAAATAAA
This sequence comes from Gastrolobium villosum, assembly GCA_032173675.1. Taxonomy (NCBI): domain Eukaryota; kingdom Viridiplantae; phylum Streptophyta; class Magnoliopsida; order Fabales; family Fabaceae; genus Gastrolobium; species Gastrolobium villosum. The sequence goes on along the minus strand of JAVKPL010011038.1, from coordinate 104,199 downwards.
AATAAAACAAGTTAAGGAAACATAGATTCTGATGTGAAAATTATCCAGTAATCTACTAGGAGGTGTTAATTTTTCAGAGGGAATATTACAGGTAAGATTGTAAGACTGGCATCACAGCCAACCAATTAGCAAGGTTTATAGGTTGGATTATAAGTGAACAAAGCCAATATTAATATCTGTCTAATGTAAAAGCCAGATCTTATGAACGATTGGCCACAAAGAAAGAAAGAAAGAAGGTGACGGAAGTGTGCAAAATGGCGATGGAAACTTCCAAGAGTGAAATTTTGGGGGCTGGTTGATTTCTTTTGTTAAAAAAGCAATTTTATGTTTTCACCCACTGAAATAACAAAACTTACTAGATTGTCTGTTTTTAACCTGTTATTTTAGAAGGCTGTTCCCCGTATTTTGATTTTGGAACAGAAAAATATAAAAATATTTTAGTTTTCCTTATTTTCTTATTCTCATTTTTTATGAACTTCATAATGATTCTAAACAATAGTTTATTTTATTCTCCGTCTCTTAGTCAATAATTAGTATATTCCAGGAGTGGCTCCATGCCACCATTCATGCATGTATATATTGTTATCTTTTCGCGGTATGTCATTTAATCTCAATTTTGTTTTTTCTTCTACAACCAAAAAGTCATTAACGTCCTTCTCTTCAATCTTGAAAATACTTAGTTATTTGCATTTTTTTTATTTGGAAGACAAGGAAAATAAAAACAAATAAAATTATATCTGAGTTAGATGTGGCAAAACGAGTCAGCCCGACCCGCCCCGCCCCGCCGCCAACCCGTCAAAAACGGGTTGGTCTGCCCCGCATTTTGATATGGATTGAAAATCCCAATCCACCCCATTTTATGGTGGGTTGGCGGGTCAACCCACCTAAAATTAAAAAAAAATTATAATTATATTAATTTTATAATATTACTTATTTACATTTCACAATCCCCTTATTTTTTTTCAATCTCAAGTCTAAATGTATACTAATATTCATTCATACATTTTTTAGCAACTTATTTTTGCCTCCATATATGGATAACCTTTGTCATGAATAAAGTTTTTTTCTTTAATTTTTTCTAGGGGGTACTAAGATAAAAAAAAAATTTCATATCACAAAAGCTTGATAACAAAAAAAGTACTACCCAATAGCTAAAAAAAAATGACTCGCGGGTCAACCCGTCCCAACCCACCACCAACCCATTTTGACCCACAACTGTTAGCATATGGGTGTCCTAGAGACAATCTTTTGATTAAATAAAGGACACTAGATGTAGAACTTTATTTGTCGCAAATAAATGTAAGCACTATTTATTCAGTTTCATATTGTGTCTCGATATTACTGTTAATATTATATGAATGAACTGGATAAACCCCTTGGAATAGAACAGGTATCTCTTGAGTATCTGTGATGAGATCACGATCATGAGGATTCAAGGATATTGCATGTCTATTCCTAATTATATGTTCCTAGTCTAGAGACACTGAGTTTGGGGATCAGTGATCTCGAGTAAAGACTAGTACGACTTATCTACTTGTATATGGATACAAGGTAAAGACCTCATGAGCTGCAGATATGGAGATATCTTAGCTAAAGTCGTGGGTGGACCTATAAGAGTATAGCTCGCACTGAACAGACCCAAAAAGAGACTCTATGAGGAAATCTCACAGATAGTGTCATTAGAGTAATCTCTTTATGTTTGGGTGTGTCTTTCCTTAGACCAAAAGTTATTACCTAGACTGTGTTCTTGAAGGCATGTTTTGATTGTATACCTCGTCTGCCTGAAACATGGAGACTCATAGGTATACTGTTGGGCGTGTCCTTAAAGGGCACAGGGCTAGGGTAATAAGCTGAAGGAATTCGTCAAATCTCTGTGAGAGATTAGGTTATTTGTAAACCGGAGAAATCGGGATGACATTTACAGGGACTCGGGAATCTATGCATAGTAAAAGAGATCATGAGATGATCTGCCTTTAGAGTCAGTAAATTGAAGATTCCCTATTTCGAATAAAGCTTACCCAAAACCGCAGGGGTTGATACATTTCCTTACCCTAGGTTAATGGGAAGATAACCGAGACGAAGGGAAATACATACGGTAACCAAATATGTGCAATAGGATGATCAAGTCATTAATCTGACTAGTTCTGGGGCAACAAAGCATTGCTAGTGCTCTGTGTTGTCATTAATTGGGTTGTGGGCTTGTTGGGCCCAAGCCCAGTTATGTCAGTAGCTAAGTTGGACCTAATGGGTCACACACTAACACCTTGTAGTTATGATGGACTAGCTTTAAAGGTATTGAGCCTAATAATGTTATTAGCCCAAGAAGTTGTTTGGAAGCCCACCTAAATGGGTGGGTGGTGCATGGAGTTTAGTAATGGGCTTGGATAGTCCAAGCCATTACTAATTAATTTAATTAGTTAAATTAATAATCAAATATTTGAATTTCGAATTTTGAATTTGAAATTTGAATTTTGAAATTTGAATTTAGAATTTGAATTTCGAAATTCGAATTTTGAATTTGAAATTTGAAATTTGAAATTTGAATTTTGAAATTCGAATTTTGAATTTGAAATTTGAAATTTTGAATTTTGAATTTTGAATTTGAATGTTTGAACGTTTGAATTCAAGTGTTTGAATTCGAATTTGAATTGGTTTTGAAAAGTTGTTTCATAACAAAAGGATAAGACAGGATCTTATTGGAGCATATTCCTTGGATGAAGAAGCATCTTTGGAGGCTCTCCCTAGGCTGTTTGGTGCATCACTTTTAAGTGATAAGAGTGTTATCTTATCACTTAAAACAAACCTCCATTCAGATTTGGTGGTTGAGGGAATCAGTGGGTAAGTTGATTCAAATTTTGAATGCAACTGCTCAATGTATTTGGACCCTTTATAGGGCTGAATTATTCGCATGAAAACTATATACTATATGATAGTTTATGAATTTAAGTTTAAATTAATTTGAATTTAAATTCATGTGGATAAGATTGGAGGTTGTTGGCAAAGTTTGTTTTGCAACAGCTTCACCTTATCACACTGTTTCATGCATAACTTTCAAAGAAATTTGAAAGTTTGTTTTTCATTTTGAATGAATGAATTCCCTCCTCCTCTCCAAAGGGTGCGCATAAATAGACATGTTCCTCACCTTAGGTTTCATTGGAAAACCAAGCCAACTCTCCTCCTCTATGCACCATTCTGTAGGGTAGCTCAGTACACCTTTCCAAACAGGATACCTAGCCTCCACCCTCACCACTTGTGCGCATAGCAAGCCTCATTGTGGTGTTCATCTGGTGGCTCTCAAGAAAGAGTTCTTGCATCATAGAAGAACGGTGGTGTGGATCACCATTAGAGGGTTTGAACCCTTCAAGCCTGACATCTCATCTCCCTGACTGATCAGGCCAAAACAAGGTAACATCATGCTGTCTTAAAGCATGAATCTATGAGTGCATGTATGTTCCGCAGTAAAATTTTTGTTTTACACCTTACATGCATCGGCCTTCAAAGGCCAGTTTACTTTCAACAACTAAGCGGGGCAGGTTGAAGTGGGTCGGAGGTTGAAATGTATAACCTGCCCCGCCCCGTTTTGGAGGGTTAGTGGGTTGATTCGTCGGGTTCAACCCATATTGCTACCTCTAATCTGAATAATCATATGGGCCAAGCAATACCCCTATTATCTCTGCCTAACAGCTCCAAACATCCTTCGGGTGAAGAGAAGAAAATCCGAGCTTCCCAATTGAATTAATGGTCAAGACCTACAAACCAGTCAGCTATATCATTTCCTTCCCAATAGACATGGGAGAAAATCACATGCCATCCTCGGGTAAGTAAGTTTCTGATTCTGCTGATTAAGCTAGTAAGGGGGTGCTGGGCGGAGCAGCTCTCTTTCACCAGATTAATCGCAACCTGTGATTCACTTTCCAAGACTACTTTCCTAAAGTCTTGATCCCAAGAAATTTACAATCCTAATAAAATACCCCAGAGTTCAGCTTTGACAAAACTACCAGCTCCTTAATTTCTAGAAAAACCCAAGATCCATCGACCAGCATCATCACGCAACACTCCACCATATCCACTTTGCCTATTATGCCTCAAAGAAGATCCATTTGTATTCATTTTGAACCAGCCAGAAGGGGGAGGGAACCAACGGATAAGAACCTCAAACTTGTGGCCATACACCAAACCATCCTTCTTATATGAGGTCTTAGCATGAACAATATTAGCAAGGTAGGCACCATAAGCTCTAACTATTTTATCTTCCCGGATGCTTTTGTTTTCAAAAACCAGAATACTTCTCTCTTTCCATATATACTAGCATATAATTCCAAAAAAAGTTGTACCTGTTTCTCCTTCCAAGAAGGTGATTTTTCTGCTCAGATTCAAAACCACCCGATCCTCTAGCTGTAAAGTAATAAAAGTAGACCACTTGCTCGGGTTGATGAATTTTTCCAAATTTCAGGAGCCTAGCCAATCTCTCAAAGCATGAAGGAAATCCTCATGATAAGAGCCACACCTGGGGCACAGATCAAATTCTGATATATGCCTAAGTTTTCTTCTCACATTTGTTAAAAGGCTTTCACCAAGTAGTAGCCAAAGAAACATTTTAATTCTGGAGGTGTCATCCCAACTCCAAATAGCATTCCAGCGGGGCTGAGTTTGAGAAGGACCCTCAGGATTTAAATTACTAAAAGCTAAGGAAGAGAAAACTTTCTATCCTTAGAGAAGTCCCATATTACTTTATCCTCTCCATTATCTAGGTGGGCAGGACTGATACCTGCAATATGACTCACAACTTTTGGGGATAAAATTTTACAAAAGTTTTGCCAATTCCACTCCCTATTATGATCTACCATATGGGAGACATTGGAATCAATATAATTAGGAGAAACTAGTTGGACAGTATGACAATGCAGAGGACCAATTAGAAGCCATTTTTCATTCTAGAATGAAGTATCTTGGCCATTCCCAACCATGATTCGTGAGTCATTATGCACCTGAGGCTCCCAGCTTCTTCCCAATGTTTGGGATTAATTCCTCCCCTACATTGTACTTATTCTTCAAAACTCTAGCCCATATATCATTTCTATGGGTAAGCAAATTGTGTCCAACCTTCATCTAACAAGCTTTACTCATTTTCGTCAAGCTCCTCACATATAAACCTCCATCTTTTTTAGCTTTGCAAACTGTATTCCAAGGCATGGCATGAACCTTTTTAGCATTTTGGCTAGACCCCCAAATGAAACCATTCTTCTTCTGCTCCACTGCATCACAAGTCGTGAGAGGAATAAGGGTAGTTTGCATGGAATATGTGGGGAAAGCAGAGAATACAAACTTAGTTAAAACAACTCTACTAGCCATAGACAAAGACTTCTCCTTCCAAGCACTCAATTTGCTGTTAGACTTATCTGTAGGAATATATATATAAATATATCCTATGGGTTATGAATAAGAAATGGGTTAAGGAAGAAAATAAAAGAAAGAAGTTAAAGGGGTGTGAGGGTTTTAAAAAGTCCCACATTGGACAACTAGTAAGAGGTGAGAGAGTTTATAAGCTCCCACCTCACACTCCTAAATTGCCCCTTGGGGCACTACATTTTTGTGGAAGGGAAAGGAGCTAGGTGGCCTTTAGTCCACCACACACCCGCGCGCACCGCCGTCGTCGTTAGCCGACCTGCTGTGCTCGGATCGGTTCACGTGTGAAATAAAAAAAAATTATTAAATTATTTTATTAATTTTTTGTCCAAAAATACCTTTGTCCCTATCCGTTGCTTCCCTCTAGTTTTTCCAAACTAAATGTTTCCTCCTGTCGATTTTTGAACCGAACTGGTTCTTACCTTTCGGTTTCATTCTAAACCGAACCGGTACATTCTGTTAAATTCGAACCGAACCGGTCACCAGTTGTAACAGCCCGTTGTACACCGGTATTGTTAACATTGATTATGATATTAAGCGCAGTTACAATCACAGTGATTGGGTTAATTAAATTACGGGTAAATTTTTTCTTTTAACATATTTCTTTTCTTACATCAATACATTTTCCGTAATCAATTGAAACAACACTATAATTGTAAATGCAATTTGCGGAATCATACATTAAACTAACATCATAAACCTTCCTTTTATTCAATTCATTGAAACTCACCATCTTACTCTCTCATTTTACCAAGTTATAGTCCTTTACGTTATCTACGCGTGGTTTCAAACCACGTATCATTTGGAGTTCTACCCATCAAGTTATACCCCTTTCTTTTAGTCTAGAAAAACCTGAATTTTCGAAAATTACACTGTGGTAATCGATTACCAGTGGGTGGTAATCGATTACCACCTGTCAAAAATGAGGCAGTAGCTAAATTTCTCAATCCTCTGTTCTGGTAATCGATTACCAACTTTGGGTAATCGATTACCAACTTTGGGTAATCGATTACCTCACATGGTAATCGATTACCAAAGTCCAGTAATCGATTACCAGTGAAGACAGTAGCCAATTTTTCGTCCCCTGTTGCATGGTAATCGATTACCATGCCTTGGGTAATCGATTACTATGCAGCAAAATGCCAGATGACAGCATTTTAAGCCCCAAAAAGGGTGTGTAATCCATCCCTAACCCCTTGGTACTCCACACAACACATAATCATGTCCTAATGTAGGCTCTAGGCCCTTCCATCATGCATTTTCCCTTAGATTAAACATCATTTACAAAGTCCTCAAATAATGGCCATTTACATACAAATATGGACCATTTTTACATCATGAATATCAAGACTTCAAGGCTAGGAATGTGGCAATGGACAAGTCCCATGCTCACTCAAAATATACAGTTATCCATGCCATGAATAATAAACCATAAACAAGACTTAGCATATAATCATGAACACTAACAAAAGCATGGAAATAACATCATGCAATATGTTCATGACCTAAGTCCCCAAAATACTAATGGTATGCTATGTGCACTCCATAACTCCTCCAAAATGTCATGCAATCCCAATGCACCGCATGCCAATCCAATGTCCACTATACGGGCTTCTTGCCCGAAGCTCCTCCCGGCTCATAGTGACCTGAAATGTGGTCCCCCAAACACGGGGTGAGATATACGGATATATCTCAGTAAACCAATGGAGCTAGAGGCTCTCTCCACTCCATGGCTCACTAAAATGTATAAAAATGACATCATGTAATATGCAAGTAAAACAATATCACCATCCAACTGGAGACACCCAAGAACATCCACTCATGGATTCATGTTCAAGGACTCCATCATATAACTCCCGAGACAATCCTAGAGCTTCTCCCACGGTTGAGAAAACTCCATGGCAACCCAACCGGAACTCCTCAAGAGACCTATCCGGCGGATGTCCCACGTTTGGCTCATCCTGGAGTCGCTCCCAGAGTCGACCCCATGGCAGCCCAACTGGCACTCCGTCACGAAATGATCCAGCGGATGTCCAAACCCAACACACGTCAACTGGCCAGTGACCAAACAATTTTCACAAAATACAAGCAATATGCATACAAGCACACAATCACACCATGTCATAACCACATCATCCAACCACTACCTTCCACTAGGTGTGGTGGAGCACACTAGGGATTAAACCCAAGTTCCAAGAGTTTACCTCAATACTTAGCAATCCGTTCCAAACGTATGCTCCAATTCAACTTTTCACAATTCCGTCCGTGTGAGGCACCCTACAACAATCATCAAAACCAAATTACACCAAAACTCATTTTTCATGAAATTTCCTCAAATTCGCCTAAGTTAAAAACCTATATTTTTCACCAAAATTTAACATAGCATTTCTAGCTTACAAGCATGATTCTAAGGCCTTTTCATCTAATAGCATTTTTCCATTTGGGCTCTCTATCATCACACATCTAAAATTGAAGGTTTAAAGCATAAATTCCTAGATCTATGAATCCAACCATAAAAATACCACAAATATACTCATAATGTGTTGTATGATCACCACCAAGGCTTCACTAAACCATTAGAAGATCAAAACTCCAAGAAAACTCCAAAAACTCAAGTGGGTCGAATCTGATTTTGGTCAAAAACGCAGCAAGGAGGTTGATTCAAGGCTTCTGAGTGTTACCAATGGCTTTGGAAGGTTGTTTACAATAGATTTCAACACCAAAATCAAGCGATTCGGTGGAGAAATGGAGAAATGGAAGAAATGTGAAGAAAATGGTGTTTTGGCTCACTTGTGCAGGGGAGGGCGCGAGAGAGAAGAAGAAAAGGGAAGGAAAGAAGAAGAAAAAGAGGGTGGGGCCAAGTGACTTCGGTCACACGGGTCCCACACGCGATCTAACTTTAACTCCGATAAAAATTCCGATCATAATTTCTTAATCTACATATTTTTCCAGTCCATGACATATTTTTATTTCTCCAAAATATTGATAAAAATTTCACACCTATCGGTACACTCACATCACAGTATTTTAACACTAAAAAAAATCACTATTCATCAATTTTTTCCAAATTTGCCTATTCACTCAATTTTCCGCCCTGATTCCATTTCCAGTATTACTTTTGTCATTTGAAATCTCTAACTCAGTATTTTTGCCTTAGAACACACGGTTGGTCAATTACCATTTTGCCCTTTTTGCCCCTTTTGGCCATAATTCTTGGATTTTCACTAATCCACCAACTTTCATTTCACAATATAATATAAAAATGCACATTTAATTATATGAGCTGTTATATTCACCCCACCTTTTTGAAATTTTGTCCGCAAAATTAAATCATACCTGCTCGCTAACTCAGGATACAGCCGGAGAATCTCGTCCTCCCGCTCCCAAGTAGCCTCCTCAGGTGTGCGGCCTTCCCACTGAATCTTCAGCATGGGAATCACTTTACTTCTCAATCGCTTTTCACTGCGATCCAATACTGCAATAGGACCAATGGGAGTCTTCAAGTTCTCCCTGATTTCAATATTATCCGGTATCACCACATGTGACTCATCCGGAACATAACGTCGCAACTGCGACACATGAAAAACATCATGTAAACTAGATAGTTGCGGGGGTAAGGCAAGCTGATAGGCCACCAATCCTACTCTTTTCATTATTTGATATGGCCCAATGAACCGTGGACTCAGCTTCCTCACACCCAGCGCACGGCCAACACCTGTGACCGGCGACAAACGTACGAAAACATGGTCACCTTCCTCAAATTCCAGCGGTCTATGCTTATTGTCATAGTAGCTTTTCTGCCGATTCTGTGCCTGTTTCAATTTTTCTCTAATCATTTCAATTTGCACTGTTGTTTCTTGCACAAAATCCGGACCAAATCTTTCTTTATCGCCTACCTCAGTCCAACAAGTGGGCGTACGACACCTCCTGCCATACAAAACCTCATACGGTGCCATACCCAGACTGGAATGAAAACTGTTATTATAGGAAAATTCCACCAGTGGTAGGTACTTATCCCAAGCATTACCCTGTTCCAGTGTGCAAGCTCTCAGCATATCCTCAAGTGTCTGTATGGTCCTCTCAGTCTGACCATCAGTCTGCGGATGATAAGCAGTGCTCAGTCGAAGCTGAGTGCCAAAAGCCTGCTGCAAAGCTCCCCAAAATCTTGAAGTAAACTTCGGGTCCCGATCACTCACAATGCTAATCGGTATCCCATGGAGTCTAACAATCTCCTTTACATACAGTGTAGCCAACTTCTCTGTGGTGTAATCCACTCGTACTGGTAGAAAATGTGCAGACTTCGTGAGTCGGTCCACAATAACCCAAATCGAATCATAACCAGCTTGAGTTCGCGGCAATCCCACAACAAAATCCATTGAAATACTCTCCCATTTCCATTCAGGTATATCCAGCGGCTGAAGTAATCCAGCAGGTTTCTGATGCTCTATTTTCACTTTCTGACACACCAAGCACTTAGATACGTACTCGGCAACATCCCTTTTTATCCCAGGCCACCAGAACTTAACTTTCAAATCTTGGTACATTTTTGTGGCACCTGGGTGGATAGCATATTGACCCTTATGGGCCTCAGTCATAACTTCCTCTGCAAGTTCCTTGGGCACAACAATCCTGTCCTGATATAATAGTAATCCTTGTTCATTAACAGATATGCCACTCTGGCCTTTCAAATATTTTATACTTTCATTTCTAATCTGAGTCTCTTTAATCTTCTCGTGCAGCTCGTTCTCAATCCGAGTCAACTCCATATCACACATTCTTCCTGCAAAGAAATCCGTTATTTTCATATCACGGAATTGCTCAATCACTTCATTGTCCCACATCATCATATGAGATAAATTGACAGACTTCCTACTCAATGCATCTGCCACAACATTCGCCTTTCCCGGGTGGTATTTCAGCTCAAAATCATAGTCTTTCAAGAATTCAACCCATCTACGCTGCCTCATATTCATCTCCTTCTGATCGAACAAATATTTCAAGCTTTTATGGTCGCTGAACACAGCAAATTTCATCCCATACAGAAAGTGCCTCCAAATTTTCAAGGCAAACACAATAGCAGCCAATTCCAAGTCGTGCGTCGGATAATTTTCTTCATGCGGCCTCAACTGCCTAGACGCATAAGCAATCACTTTTCCTTCCTGCATCAGCACGCTCCCTAAACCTTTCTTAGAAGCATCACAATATAGTACAAACTCACCCTCCGGATCAGGTAGAGTCAACACCGGAGCAGTAGTCAACTTCTCTTTAAGTAGCAGAAAACAGTCTTCACATTCCTGGGTCCACACAAAAGGAGTATCCTTCCGCGTCAATCGAGTCAACGGTAGAACCATTGCAGAAAATCCCTGTATAAATCGGTGATAATAGCCAGCAAGCCCCAGAAAACTTCTAATTTCAGTCACAGTCTTAGGTCGTTCCCAGTCACTCACCGCTTCAATCTTGCTTGGATCCACAGCAACACCACTTGCAGAAATAACATGACCCAAAAATTGCACCTCAGACAACCAGAATTCACACTTAGACGGTTTAGCATACAGTTTCTTATTCTTTAACACCTGCAACACAGTCCTCAAATGGTCAATGTGCTCCTCTTTACTCTTAGAGTAGATCAAGATGTCATCAATAAACACAATTACAAACTGGTCCAAGTACGGTTTAAAAATGCGGTTCATATAGTCCATGAACACCGCAGGGGCATTAGTAAGCCCAAAAGGAATCACTTGATATTCAAAATGTCCATATCTGGATCGGAAAGCTGTTTTAGGTACATCCTCCGGTTTAATCCGAATCTGGTGATATCCGGACCGGAGATCAATCTTCGAAAATACACAGGCATCCCTCAACTGATCTAATAAATCATCAATACGCGGTAATGGGTACCGGTTCTTAATAGTCACTTTATTCAGCTGTCGGTAGTCCGTGCACAATCTCATGCTACCATCCTTTTTCTTTACAAATATCACCGGTGCTCCCCACGGAGACACACTCGGCCTAATAAAATTCTTCGCAGATAGTTCTTCAATGTGTTTCTTCAACTCCGCCAACTCAAGTGGCGACATCCGGTATGGAGCCAAGGAGATCGGCCCCACACCAGGCAATAAATCAATCGAGAATTCAATCTCTCTCTCAGGCGGGAATTCTGGTATCTCATCCGGAAATACATCCTCGAACTCATTTACAACCGGAATAGTACAAATCTCCTCCTTTTTGTCACCCACCAATCCGCCCAACAAGACATAACCCAAATCTCCAGCCTTCAAGGCTTTCACAGTTTGACTAACAGACAAATACAAGGACGGACAAACAGACGGCCTCTCGTGAGATAGCAACAACCTCTTTCCGCAGCAATCAATCATTGCGCAGTTCCGAGACAACCAATCCATCCCCAAAATTAAATTGACAGAGGCCAGGGGTAAGATAATTAAATCAATGGTGTAACCCCTGCCCAAATAAGTAAACTTCACATCTTCACAAATCCAAGACGATTCACTAACCTCTCCTGTAGCAGTAGTAATACGCATCGGAGGAACCATCTGTGTTACCTTTAAGTCCAACGCCTTAGCCACGTAGTCCGCCACAAAAGAATGTGTTGCACCCGAATCAAACAACACAGATAAATCAACATTAGAGAGGAAAATTATACCTTTTACCAAATTCGGAGCCTTTTCAGTACGTTGTGCATTTGTAGTATAAACTCGTCCCACAGTAGGAACAACAGCAGTAGGAGTAGCAGTAGTAGTAGCTGGCGGCAAGGCCTGCAGATTCGCAGCCTGCCCCGAAGAAGATGGACAATCTCTAGCAAAGTGGCCACTCCGACCACACTTAAAACATGTCAACGGACCAGCACCACATACACCCTTGTGGTATTTCCCACATATCCCACATTTTGGGATATAATATCTGTCCGCAGCACCACCACCACCAGTGTTTCCACCCCTCTTGAACTGACCAGGAGGCTGCCTCACATGCAACCCCCTACCCCTGTTACTATTATTAAAACCTCCCCGATTAGTATTTCCCGAAGGACCAGGTGTCCTCTTAACATCTTGTTCTTTTACCTTATCCGCTTTTGGATACCTCCCATAAACAGTCTCGACCCTCTTGCATTGGGTCACCAAGTCAGCAAAGTTTCTCACCGCTGTATTTGACATTCTCTTAGCAATCTTCTCACTCAGCCCTCTTTGAAATTTAGCTGACAAGAATTCCGGAGTAGGTAGAGTACCTCCATAATTAGCAAACTTGACAAGTTCATTAAATTTTGCCACATAGGCATCCACAGTCATAACTCCCTGTACCAATTTATCAAATTCACCTTGCTTTGCCTCCCGAACATCGCGGGGAAAATATTCTTCATGAAACAATCCTTCAAACAAAGTCCAAGTAAGAACCTCACCCTGAATAACAAATGGGCGAGACACATTGTCCCACCACTCCTGGGCATCACCCTCCAGCATATAAACAGAATACAATAACTTCTGCGGATCTTGGCATCTCATCACCTGGAAAATCTTATCCATTCCTCTCAACTAAGCAGTGACCTCCTTAGGGTCCCTTGACCCCAGAAATGCGGGTGGCTTATGTTTCCTAAAAGATATGAGCCTACGCTCATCGTCGGCATTATCAAGCACCAGCCCAGCAGCCCCAGTGGATTGGGCAACAGATGACGGATCAGGAACATAGCTAGGGTCAGTAGTAGTATGATGACTAGCCTCACCAGTGTGGTGACTAGCCCCACTCTCCCCCTGTTGAGGAGTAACAGATGGCGTCGGTGTAGGAGTCACCGTAGCCGTGTGTGGAGGTGAATTATCCCTCCTAGGGCGATCTCTATCCGCCCTCATCTCAGCCATGAAGGCCTGCATCATATCCTGATTAGTTTTCATCAGGTTCTCGGTCATATTTCTATTTGCAGCCGTCTCCGCCTGCAGAGCATTCAGGACTGCAGTGACCGGATCCGGTGGCAAAGGACCTGCACCACGTGCCCCACGGCGACCACGCGCCCTACTCATGATATCTGTACATGTAACACAAAGGAATGAGTTGATCAGACCCACACTGAGGAATCACATATACATTAATCATAAATAGTTCACAGATAGCTATGGCACACAAGATACAACATACACAAACAATCAGAGTTCCCTCACAAAACTGCTCTGATACCATAAAATGTAACAGCCCGTTGTACACCGGTATTGTTAACATTGATTATGATATTAAGCGCAGTTACAATCACAGTGATTGGGTTAATTAAATTACGGGTAAATTTTTTCTTTTAACATATTTCTTTTCTTACATCAATACATTTTCCGTAATCAATTGAAACAACACTATAATTGTAAATGCAATTTGCGGAATCATACATTAAACTAACATCATAAACCTTCCTTTTATTCAATTCATTGAAACTCACCATCTTACTCTCTCATTTTACCAAGTTATAGTCCTTTACGTTATCTACGCGTGGTTTCAAACCACGTACCATTTGGAGTTCTACCCATCAAGTTATACCCCTTTCTTTTAGTCTAGAAAAACCTGAATTTTCGAAAATTACACTGTGGTAATCGATTACCAGTGGGTGGTAATCGATTACCACCTGTCAAAAATGAGGCAGTAGCTAAATTTCTCAATCCTCTGTTCTGGTAATCGATTACCAACTTTGGGTAATCGATTACCTCACATGGTAATCGATTACCAAAGGCCAGTAATCGATTACCAGTGAAGACAGTAGCCAATTTTTCGTCCCCTGTTGCATGGTAATCGATTACCATGCCTTGGGTAATCGATTACTATGCAGCAAAATGCCAGATGACAGCATTTTAAGCCCCAAAAAGGGTGTGTAATCCATCCCTAACCCCTTGGTACTCCACACAACACATAATCATGTCCTAATGTAGGCTCTAGGCCCTTCCATCATGCATTTTCCTTAGATTAAACATCATTTACAAAGTCCTCAAATAATGGCCATTTACATACAAATATGGACCATTTTTACATCATGAATATCAAGACTTCAAGGCTAGGAATGTGGCAATGGACAAGTCTCATGCTCACTCAAAATATACAGTTATCCATGCCATGAATAATAAACCATAAACAAGACTTAGCATATAATCATGAACACTAACAAAAGCATGGAAATAACATCATGCAATATGTTCATGACCTAAGTCCCCAAAATACTAATGGTATGCTATGTGCACTCCATAACTCCTCCAAAATGTCATGCAATCCCAATGCACCGCATGCCAATCCAATGTCCACTATACGGGCTTCTTGCCCGAAGCTCCTCCCGGCTCATAGTGACCTGAAATGTGGTCCCCCAAACACGGGGTGAGATATACGGATATATCTCAGTAAACCAATGGAGCTAGAGGCTCTCTCCACTCCATGGCTCACTAAAATGTATAAAAATGACATCATGTAATATGCAAGTAAAACAATATCACCATCCAACTGGAGACACCCAAGAACATCCACTCATGGATTCATGTTCAAGGACTCCATCATATAACTCCCGAGACAATCCTAGAGCTTCTCCCATGGTTGAGAAAACTCCATGGCAACCCAACCGGAACTCCTCAAGAGACCTATCCGGCGGATGTCCCACGTTTGGCTCATCCTGGAGTCGCTCCCAGAGTCGACCCCATGGCAGCCCAACTGGCACTCCGTCACGAAATGATCCAGCGGATGTCCAAACCCAACACACGTCAACTGGCCAGTGACCAAACAATTTTCACAAAATACAAGCAATATGCATACAAGCACACAATCACACCATGTCATAACCACATCATCCAACCACTACCTTCCACTAGGTGTGGTGGAGCACACTAGGGATTAAACCCAAGTTCCAAGAGTTTACCTCAATACTTAGCAATCCGTTCCAAACGTATGCTCCAATTCAACTTTTCACAATTCCGTCCGTGTGAGGCACCCTACAACAATCATCAAATCCAAATTACACCAAAACTCATTTTTCATGAAATTTCCTCAAATTCGCCTAAGTTAAAAACCTATATTTTTCACCAAAATTTAACATAGCATTTCTAGCTTACAAGCATGATTCTAAGGCCTTTTCATCTAATAGCATTTTTCCATTTGGGCTCTCTATCATCACACATCTAAAATTGAAGGTTTAAAGCATAAATTCCTAGATCTATGAATCCAACCATAAAAATACCACAAATATACTCACAATGTGTTGTATGATCACCACCAAGGCTTCACTAAACCATTAGAAGATCAAAACTCCAAGAAAACTCCAAAAACTCAAGTGGGTCGAATCTGATTTTGGTCAAAAACGCAGCAAGGAGGTTGATTCAAGGCTTCTAAGTGTTACCAATGGCTTTGGAAGGTTGTTTACAATAGATTTCAACACCAAAATCAAGCGATTCGGTGGAGAAATGGAGAAATGGAAGAAATGTGAAGAAAATGGTGTTTTGGCTCACTTGTGCAGGGGAGGGCGCGAGAGAGAAGAAGAAAAAGGAAGGAAAGAAGAAGAAAAAGAGGGTGGAGCCAAGTGACTTCGGTCACACGGGTCCCACACGCGATCTAACTTTAACTCCGATAAAAATTCCGATCATAATTTCTTAATCTACATATTTTTCTAGTCCATGACATATTTTTATTTCTCCAAAATATTGATAAAAATTTCACACCTATCGGTACACTCACATCACAGTATTTTAACACTTAAAAAAATCACTATTCATCAATTTTTTCCAAATTTGCCTATTCACTCAATTTTCCGCCCTGATTCCATTTCCAGTATTACTTTTGTCATTTGAAATCTCTAACTCAGTATTTTTGCCTCAGAACACACGGTTGGTCAATTACCATTTTGCCCTTTTTGCCCCTTTTGGCCATAATTCTTGGATTTTCACTAATCCACCAACTTTCATTTCACAATATAATATAAAAATGCACATTTAATTATATGAGGTGTTATACCAGTCACCAGTCACACTGCTTTGCCGTTGTCAGTCACGGCGGTTCGCCGACAGCGGTTCATCGTGTCCGGCTAGTGTCTATAAATAGACCCTACCCCCTAGAAAAATTATCCAATTTTTTGAACTGTTACTCTGCCGGATTTTTTTTCCTTCATCCAGTTTTGCATACTTCCTTCCATTTTCCGGTGTCATTCCTTTGGTACCTTGTTATGTTCGTTTAGCTTTTTAACTGGTAGTGCCATCAATCTTCATATGCAATCTGTTTTATCCTGAGAGACAAGTGTACATCAACCTTCGACATCAGTGAGAGAGAAAATGATCTTAAGGAGACATTTTTTGTGGCTTCGGATTTCTTAAACTATCCTGCATACATTGTTCATTCTATTCTATACTCTGACATACCGTAAGTCTGTTCCTTGTTCTTAATTGCACTATGTTTGATAATTTCGTTTTAAATTTCTCTATTACATGGGTTCAAACCTCTTAGTAATTTTTAATATCACGCACTATTTTCTACAACAATCTTAAGATAATTTGGTGTTTTGAACCTGTGATCAGTATATTCTATTTTCTGTTTTATATACTATTTTTATTTACTGTGTGATTACTATATTAATCTATGTGATTAATTCCATATTCTATTTGTGTAATAGAAATGGCAAGTGCAAGTACAAACTTGGCTAATCTTACTGCTTTTGTTCCAAAGCATGCTGACAAACTCGAAAAACTTAATGGGATAAATTTCAAACGTTGGCAACAGAAGATGTTGCTCTATTTGAAAACACTGATTCTGGAACGTTTTCTCAAAGAAGATGCTCTTAAATTGGATGAGGGAGAACAACCTGACAAGGAAAAAGTTGCTGCCATTGATGCTTGGAAATATTCTGACTTCTTTTTCCGAAACTACAGTTTCAATGGTCTAGACAACAAACTATATAATGTGTATAAACCCTGAAGACCAATAAAGAACTATAGGATAGTCTGAAAAAGAAGTATAAAATCGAGGGGGCTGCCTTAAAGAAGTTCATAGTTGGCAGATTTTTGGACTTCAAGATGCAAGACTCTAAATCTGTTGTGAGTCAAGTTGAAGAACCTCAAGTGATTGTGCATGAAATTCATGCTGAAGGAATGTCTCTTAGTGAGTCTTTTCAAGTTGTTGCTTTCATAGAAAAATTACCAAATTCTTGGAAAGATTTCAAGAATTATTTCAAGCATCAGCGTAAGGAATTGCCACTTGAAGATCTGATCATGAGATTGAGGACATAAAAAGATAATAAGATTTATGATAAGAAAAATGGCAACAACCCTATGATCTCTAAGGCCAATATTGTTGAAGAGGGATCAAGGTCAAAGAAGTGGAAATATTCTGAAGAAGGAAATGCTAAGCAAGGAAAAGGCAAAAAGTTCAAAGGCGATGGTTACAATTGTGGGAATTCTGGCCATTGTGCAAGGGACTATAAGAAGTAACAAAAGAAAGATAAGAAGAAGCCACAAAAATTCAAGAAGAAGAAGACAACCTAAGTCAACATGGTTGATTTTGTTGATAAGGTTGATGTAACATCCCACATAATTAGGGAAAATGCATAGAACACTATAAGGCATAAGAACGCATGTGTGGAAATTCGAATTACATGGATTTTTTGTTTGGTGCTCGAATTAGGTGGTTACTAGTGGGGAATTAATGGTGAGTTAGGAAACTTATTTGGATTACGATGATAGTGTGAATTCATTCTTAGACATGTGAAACATTGGTAAAAGATGTAAGAATAAATTAATAGCAATCTTTAGAAAAATTAAAAACACATTTAAGACTTGGGAACTTATAATTCTATTGGGCTAGTACCTAAATTAGTCACACCCTTGGGCTGCATTTTTTGGTACCTTTTCTAGTTTGGGCCGAAGCCTTAAGGCCATTAGGAGCATCCTACATTCAGCCCAAATACTCATCTATCTTACCTTATCCTAGTATCTTCAAGGTAGTCAACGATTGGCTTCTAAACCACATATGGAAAAAGAAAATAAAATAAAATCATGTCACATGCTCTCCCTTTTTTAGCGCTGAAATGGGCAGCATGCATGCTGACGGCTTGTGTCATTAGGCAACCTTTGGCAGTCTTGTTAACATGCAGTCTTTGAAAGTAAAATGGCCAGAATGCATGTAATTCCTTTGGCCAAAAATCTGCACCCTTTTTCCCTCTTGCTTGTGCGCATGAATCAGTTATGAGTCAAGTAGATTCTGATTTTGTTGTTGTCATGTAGTCATCCCTTGCCTCTACATGCGGCCAATTAGGTGATAGCAAACCTATTGCATGTGGTCCCATTGGCATAGTATCCTTACATGAAAAATCTCTCCCCTTTGGATCTAGTCATGCGCATAGAATGACTAAAGAGAAATCCGATTTCTTGTTGTAATGTACAAAATAAAGCAACTGTTGACAGCCATGCAACCATTTAGGCTTTAAGAATTCTGCACTTGTGGCAAGCTTTGTCCTCATCTAGATGTCCCATTCTTTTCCCTCTTTATTTTTTAGGCGCTAACTTGAGGGAGAAATCAGCTGAAAGTTGTACAACCTTTTTCCCTCTAATCTTCCTAGCCGTGAGTTGTAGTATAGCAAGAGAAAAGAGAAAACTTCATCTTCATTCTCCTTAAACTCCTTAAACATACGTGACCTTGAGAGGAGACTTAGGAAAGACACCAAAGAAATTGTATGACACTCTCATTTCCCTCACCTTAAACCGTGAACATTGGTGAGCCATCACCATTGAAGAACTCCTTCCATTTCCTTCTTGTCCAGCCGTGGCCCTTGTTACAACAAGGATTCAACCCAAGAAAATCTCTCTTCTTCCTTAGTGTTCACATCTACTGCTGGAGGGTTGAACTTGTTGTGTTCATGGAACCAAGAAAATGGAAGTGTTGCTCATTGTTCTGTTCTCCCTTGTGCGTGCTTGCAAGGAAGGTAAGCACTAATGTAGAATCCCTCTTCTTCCTCTTCTATTTTAACCGAAAAGCATGCTTAGGATGTAGTTTCCTTTTATTTTATTTCCCCTTATAGATTCTGCCATCTTGTGCTAGACTCTAGTGAGGAAACATAAAAGAAAATGAACCTTAAAATGCTCTTTTAATAAAATTAGGGGCTGAGTTAGTGCACCTTAAGTTGTTATGAATTTAAATAAAGAAGATTGTATGCCTTGACCCCATGTTGTAGCGCACCATGCATGAACTAGGAAAGTTTTTGGAATAAATCATCCTTGGTGTTTTGTGTAGATGAAGTGGTTCTGCCTTGGTAAAATTTTATTGTGAGCTAAGCCTTATTTAAATTAAAATACAGCATGATAAATGAGCTCTCCTTGCACACCTTAGGAGTAGAAAAGTATAAATTATATAATAAAAATGTTGCTGTATTTTGTCCACTATTTTAATAAAAATCCTTGCACACCTTAGGAGTATTTTGTCCACTATTTTAGCATGATAAACTATTTTGTTGTAAATGGACTTTCTACTCACTGTCTTATGAATATAAATGTTGTTGTTTCTGTTCACTATTTTACTAAAAAACGTTGTTGTTTTCTGCTCACTATTTTGCTGAAAAACGTTGCTGCAAAATGATTTTCCGCTCACTGTTTTAGTGAGGAAAATACTGCTATATTTTTGCCCACTGTTAAACGTTGGAAAGACTAACTTGAAGTTAGAATATTTTAAGAATATAACCCTGTTGGCAGAATGGGAATCTAATAGAAAAAGGGGATTTAAAAACCTATGTGTTAGGTAGGAATGTTGAGGCACACAAGGTAAGTGTTAGGCGATATTACCTAATGTGACTATTGACTAGTGTATGAAGTTGTGACATGATGCTCCATACTCTGTAAAATTATGTTCCTTATGATGAAAGTATTCTGCCATGAAAATGCCTTGATGGCAATATGATTATGAGGTAAAGTTGTTATGTGGCAGCATAACGTATATGAAAAGTATGATATAAGCATGCATCTTACATCATATCACATTTATTTTCTGTTTTGTGTGTGACAGCATACCATGGCATGCATGTACCAGATTCATATAGCCTTGCAATTTAGAATAGTTATGTACAAGACCATGTGTTTGAGCACGCATCATATAGGCATCCCTCCGGTACCAGGGCATGGGACACTTGGCATCCGTCCGCATAGGACACAGTTGGAATCCACCAATGAGGGTGCCGATTATGGGATCTCCACTGTGTATTGCGCGCACGACGGTGCTATGAGCGCAAAAGGAAGGCGTTATATACGCAATATATATATATATATATATATATATATATATATATATATATGATGAAAAGGAAAAGGACAAGGAAAAGGATATGTTGAAGTGACTGTTTATGATTTTGTGCCTAGTTTAATACTGTTATATTATTGGTTTTGTTGCCACTTTACTGGGATTATTCTCACCCCTATGGGGCTGCTATTTTTATAAAATGGCAGGAAGATGAAAGAGCATTTGAAGGCGTAATTATATGGATGCATGTTGTTAATGAAGATTGGACTTTGCTGCTGCTGTTTAATTGCTGGATGACTGTATTGTTTTCATATGTAGAGCACTTGGATTACTGTAGAAACTATTATTTTAAGTCTGCTTAAGTCTTTTATGTACAGTGACTGTTTTGGGAGAAATCTGGAAACATTTTGCGAAATGGATTTTTGAACGTTCTATTAAGTGCTTATTTTTAAACAGTTTTACGAGCACCTTACGGTTCATGTTTCAAGGGGCAAACGAACTCCGATTTACTATTATTTTATATGCACGCGAAGCCCCAAACGTGCTCTTTCTAGATCAACAGAAATATTTTTTAACTCGCTGGAACTGATTTTATACGAATTTTTAAAGACAGCAGGATTTGTCAGGGAAATGATATTTCCAGCAACTTAAGAACATTTTGAAAGCATACTCTGACTTTTAGAAGAAAACCAATTTCTCTTTGAGTTTTGATATAAAACACTAAAATGATTTTTCAGTAGTTAAAATGACGCCAAAAACTCTAATTCCGCTTAGCAAACGACTCTCTTGGATGCATACAAGGGAGGGCGTTACAGTTGAAGATCTGGATCTAGCAACGGTGGTGATGGAGTGAAATCTGGTGCGAGATACTAAGTAATGGTGGGTTGACACTATACTGGTGCCACCATACATGTCTGTTCAAATAACTGGATGTTCTCCTCCTATACTCCTACAAATAATGATGAGAAACTTTATTTGGGTAATTCATCTACTTCAAAAGTTGAAGGTGTAGGGAAAGTGGCTTTGAAGATAACATCTAGCATGATAGTGACACTTAATAATGTGCTACATGTGCCTGATATTCGTAAGAACTTAGTCTCCGGATCTTTGTTAAGCAAGAATGGTTTTAAACTTGTATTTGTTTCTAATAAGTTTGTACTTACTAAGAATGATGTGTATGTAGGAAAGGGTTACCTTAGTGAGGGTCTTTTCAAACTGAATTCAATGACTATAAACAATAACAATAATATTAATAATACTACTACTTCTGTTTACTTGCTTGAGTCTTCTAATTTATGACATAATATATTAGGACACGTTAATTTAAAACCAATTAAGAACTTAATTCATTTAGATTTCCTGCATAAATTTGGACGTATAAATAATAAGTGTCAAGTGTGTGTTAAATCAAAAAAATTGAAATTACCTTTTAAACCCATTGAAAGATCAACCGAGTTGTTAGATTTAATACATATTGACATATGTGATATGGAATCTGTACTATCTAGGGATAATAAGAAATACTTTATTACTTTTATTGATGATTGTAGTAGATATTGTTATGTGTATTTACTTAATATTAAAGATGAAGCTATTGTTGCTTTTAAGCAATATAAAATTGAAGTTGAAAATCAACTTAACAAGAAAATTAAAATAGTAAGGAGGGATCATGGGGTTGAATATGATGGCCTCTTCGAGGAACTATGCATAGAGTTTGGTATTATACCTCAGACAAAAGCTCCATATTCACCGCAATCAAATGGGATTGCAGAAAGGAAAAATTGGACGTTGAAAGAAATGATGAACGTTATGTTAATCACGTCTAGTTTACCGTAGAATTTTTTGGGGGAAGCCATTTTTACAGCTAACTACATTATTAATAGAGTGTCTCACAAAATGACAAAGAGCATACCATACGACGTATGAAAAGGAAATAAACTATCTTTGAGATACTTTAGAGTGTGAGGGTGCTTGGCTAAGGTCGCGGTTCCTAAACCTAAAAGGTTGAAAATCGGACCTAAAATCGTGGATTGTGTATTCATCAGTTATGCACTTAATAGTAGTGCCTATCTGTTTCTAGTTTATAAATCTGATGTCTCAGATATACACGTTAATATGGTTATTGAGTCAAGAGAAGTTACATTCTTTGAAGACGTATTTCCGTATAACAAAATACATGAATCAAGTGATAATAATGACAATAATATTGTGATACCTAAGGATGCTACGACTAATATTGATCCTGTAGAGGATGAACCTAGACGTAGCAAGAGGCAAAGGATAGCCACATCCTTTGGACATGATTTAATGACGTATTTGTTAGAAAATGAGCCTTAGACGTACAAAGAAGCTGTAACAGTCACAGAAGCACCATTCTGGGAAGAGGCTATCAATAGTGAGATAGAGTCTATCTTGTCAAACCACACTTGGGAATTGGTAAACCTTCCTCTTGGCAATAAGCCTTTAATAAGTAAGTGGGTATTCAAAAGAAAAATGAAAGAAAATGACACTATTGACAAATATAAAGCTAGGCTTGTGGTAAAAGGCTACAAGCAACGTGAAGGTCTCGACTACTTCGATACTTATTCACTGTTACGAGGATTACATCTATTAGGATGTTAATCGTGGTAGTTGTGTTGAGACCGCCTTCTTGAATGGCGATCTAGAAGAAGAGATATATTTAGAACAACCTGGAGGTTTCGCTATCCCACGACAAGAACAGAAAGTTTGTCGCTTAATAAAATCCCTTTATGGGTTAAAAAAAGCTCCAAAATAATAACATGCAAAATTTGATAAAGTTATGTTATCAAATGGTTTTCGAATTAATGAATGTGACAAATGTGTCTCTATTCGAAATACGTAGAAAGGGTTTGCCATTGTCTGTCTTTATGTGGACGACATGTTCATAATGGATACTAATAATCAATTGATTAAAGCTACTAATAATTACTTACAAGCAAATTCGATATGAAAGATATGGGGATAACAGACGTTATCTTTGGTATTAAAATCCATAGAATATTTGGAAGTTTAGCCTTATCACAGGCTCACTATGGTGCTAAAATTCTTGAGAAGTTCAAGAGTTTGAATATATCTCCTCTAAGAATACCTGTAGATTCTGATTTTCAATTATCAAAGAACACTGGTAAAGCTAAGGCTCAAAAAAAGTATGCTCAAGTGCTAGGCAGTCTTATGTATATTATGAACTGCACCAAACCTGATATTGCCTATGCAGTAAGTACATTGAGTCACTTTACTAGTAATCCATATGAGTCACATTGAAAAGCTATGGTAAGAGTTTTGGGTTATTTGAAACACACTCAAAATTTTGCTTTGTATTATGAGAAGTATCATGCAATTATAGAAGGGTATTGTGATGCAAATTGGATCACTGGCTCTAACGATACTAGATCCACAAGTGGATATGTGTTCACCCTTGGTAGGGGTGCTATGTTTTGGAAATCATCCAAGCAGACTTGCATTGCAAGGTCAAACATGGAAGCAGAATTTATTGTTTTAGATAAAACCGATGAGGAAGCCGAATGACTTCGTAAATTTTTTGAGGATTTTCCTAATTGGCCAAAAATGTCATGTATAATAGTAAGTCTAGACATATACGTCATAGACATGATACCGTAAGACAAATACTCTCGAATGGAATCATTACAATTGACTACGTGAAGTCGAAAGAGAACATAATGGATCCTTTAACCAAGGGGATTCCTAGAGAATTGGTTGAGAATTTGTCGAAAGGAATGGGTTTAAGGCCTATTAATTGTTGATCATTGTGGTAACTCTACCTTGATAAGTGGAGATCCCACGAACTAGGTTCAAAGAGACAACTAAGTGATGATTGACTGTTAAAACACTATGGAGTTTCTATAACTCATACTCATTCCCATAAAAAGACAGTATATTTATGAGGGTAAGCATTTAGGCTTTTAATAATTTCTTAATCTGATGTGTTCAGATGATGTATTTTGAGTAACATCTCAAGGAATCACCTATGTGAGTGTGAAGTGAGGGCCGCTTTTATGAGAATTTATAAAGGCTGATTCTCTAGACACTCACAGAACCAGGAAGGTGCCCCAAGGCCAAAATGGGCACAACAATAAGGAACAACAATGCTAGAGAAGCAATTGTGTGACTCCTATTGTCTATGTATACACTAAAGGTCGACAGTTCAAGTCGCCCAGACCACCAATTAACCGAGTATATCCGATAGGTTTCACTAGAGAAGGTTCAAAGGTAACTCTACCTATCTCGATGCAATTGTTTCTCGTTGAGAAACTTAGACTTTGCATTTATATTCTTATGCATTTAGTCACGATGAATTGACTTCGTATCCATATGGGGGATTTTTGGAATATATATACATTTTATATATCCTATAGGTTATGAATAAGAAGTCGGTTAAGAAAGAAAAGAAAAAGAGGAAAGTTAAAGGGGTGTGTGGATTTTAAGAAGTCTCACATTAGATAACTAGTAAGAGGTGAGAGAGTTTATAAACTCTCACCTCACACTCCTAAATTACCCCTTGGGGCACTACACTTTTGTGGAGGGGAGAAGAGTGAGGTGGCCTTTGGTCCACCATACACGTGCGTCGCCGCCGGCTTACTCGGATCAATTCGTATGTGTGAAATAAAATTTTCTTATTAATTTTTTGTCCAAAAATACCCTTGTCCCTATCCGTTTCTTCCCTCTAGTTTTTCCATACTAAACATCTCTTCCCGCCGATTTTTGAACTGAACCGGTTCTTACCTTTCGGTTTCATTCTGAACCGAACCGGTGCATTCGGTTAAATTCGAACCAAACCGGTCACCCGCCACAGTGCTTGACCGCAATCCGTCATGACGTTTCGTCGGCAGTGGTTCATCGTGTCCGGCCAGTGTCTATAAATAGGCCCTGACACCCTAGAAAAATTATCCAATTTTCTGCACTATTACTCTGCCAGATTTTTTCCTTCATCCGGTTTTGCATACTTCCTTCCATTTTCTGATGTCATTCCTCTAGCATCTTGTTGTGTTCGTTCGGGCTATTGACTAGTAGTGCCACCAATCTTCAGACGCAATCTATTATATCCTGGGAGACAAGTGTCCATCAACCTTCGGTATCAGTGCGCGGGCAAATTGTCTTAAGGAGACACTTTATGTGGGCTCAGATTTCTTACACTATCTTGCATACATTGTTCATTCTGTTTTGTTCTCTGACATACTGTAAGTCTATTCCTTATTCTTAATTGCACTGTGTTTGATAATTTCATTTTAAATTTATCTGTTACATGGGTGCAAACCTCTTAGAGATTTTTAATATCACCCTGACACGAGCTGACGAACTGCACAAATTAATTAAATCGGGTTTATTAAAATTTTGTAGTAAAGTGTCAATCTGAGTCGTCTCTCAATAAGTTTGCAAGGAACTTAATGGCTCAGTTATAAAAATAAAAATAAAAATAAAAATAAAAATAAAAATAAAATAGAAACTAAATGAAAATGGAAACTAAATGAAACTAGAACTAAATGAAAATGGGAATCAAATAAAAATGGAAACCAAATAAAAATGGGAACTAAATTAAAAGAGAAACTAAGGAGAAACGGAAACTAAAGAAAAACGAAAACTAAAATGGGGTTTTTTAATATGATTGTCAATTTAAACAGAAATGAAAAAAAAAATAATCAAATTAAAAGCAACCAACCCAAGAATTAGGATTCCAAGGATATCCATCATTGGACAAATAATTACCAAATCGTGGTTGACCCTAATCAAATTGGAATCCATGCATTCGCTTAGGAACCTCTCTCTAGATGATCGCCTAGCGTTTTGTCAAATACGACGCATCTTGTAACAGCCCGTGTTAACCCGGTCTGTTAACACACTATCGTATTAAGCCGCGCTTAATTAAAATGCGGAATAACTTTTTCTTTAATTCAATTATGACGTCATTAACTTAACCAACTTGATTACTTAATCATTTTCATAAAAAATACTGCCTGTATGTAAATTGCAAGACAACTAACTGAATACCTCGTACATAAATAAATGTGTGTATCTAGAACCGCAGGACTACAAACGCAGCCTGGGTCAAATCCTGATACTTTAATTACAACAGCGAATTAAATAACATAGTCAAACCATGTGGCATGGACAAACCCCATGCTCACCAAATAAGGCAACAATGCCCAACAAATAGTCTCAACATAATCAGCATAACAAAAGCAGAAAACATAACAACAGTAGAAATGGCATAACAGCAGTCAGCATATCATCAATCAGCTCAACTCTGGCCTCCTGCCACCTGAGCCCTCAACATTACCTGATCCTGAAATAAGCGTCCCCAAACGTGGGGTGAGATCTCTAACAAGAAATCTCAGTAAGACAAGGGGTCCTCAAGGAGTCTCCACCCCAAGCTCACTTACATGTGTAATATAAGTTCAAAAACAGTATTACAGTATAAGTTCTAAAATCATGCGTTGCAGCAATTAATCATGTCATGTGTGCTTTCAAATCTACTGGCCAGAGAAATGTAGGAATACGTCTATGCCTACATGAGTACATGGATACTACCTGCACCTCACCCACATGCTTCTCCATCTTGTATGTACTACATACTCAGGATTGCCGTCTAGGTGGACACCACATGCATATCATAATGCTCATTACATATAAACAGCTCAACAGCATTTTCAAAATAATCAAAGCATGTAACACAGCATGCATAAACCCATCCCCATGGGACATGGTGGAACATCAAAATGGCTAAACCGAGGACACGAAAGCTTACCTTGCAAGCTAGCTATCCAAGCCAAGAGTCCAACCACTCACAAGTCCACAAACAGCAGTATCACAATCTGATATGGACCAATAATACATCAATATTAATGTACAACAAGCATACAACTTAAAGACTACGCCTTTCCTTTACGTTTTACGTCTCAAGGCTTCTAACAAAGCCATAAGCCCTTAATCATGTGATTCTGACTTAGTCCATTAGTTATAGAAGTTCAACTTCCTTAAACTATGGTCCACACACACCCCATAGCTTACTGTTCATACAGTAAAGCTACTGTCTGCGCAGAACCCAGGATATCCGGATATCATGAAGAACATATCCGGATATGTCATATCCGGATATCACACTGGACATATCCGGATATGTCATATCCGGATACCCAGATCCCATATCCGGATATCAATATCCGGATATCATATCCGGATACTGATATCCGGATATCTGTTCGACAAATATCCGGATATCTCACGACAAAATGCAGTTTCTGCATTTCGTGAATATCCATCCCAAAGGTCCAACTTTTAACACATGTACACGTTAAAGCATGCATCTTTAGTTCATTTTAGGTTCATATACCTTATACCCTCTTGTTTACTCATTAAACATGGTCAAGACATCAACTTTAAGCATTATAAACCCATGATCATAGTGAGGTAACTTACCAAAGTTCAAAACAGAGGCAAGGTGTGCTCTTGGAGCTCTCCCAAGGTTCCTCAAACTCAGCCTAAGTAGGAGCACGAAAATGGCACACCAAGGTGGGTTCTTGCACCACAAGGTGGCACTTTGAAGCTCACAATGACTACCACAAGGTAGCCATCACTAAAGCTTCAAGTTCAGCTCACTAACCTCACACACACAGCCTTCTCAACTCAGAAAAGGTTGCACCACCCTCACCCAAGACACACTCTAGTTGCTTGGAAGGAGGAATGGTGAAGAAAGAAGAAGAGAAGAAGAAGAAGGAGGCAAGGAAGCACCAAGAATGGAGGTGCAGCAAAGAAGCCCACACCAGCACAAAAAAACTCACGTAGGAAATGAGGCACCTAGGGTTTTGTGCCTTAGTGTGCCTATTTATAGGCACATGGCCACTAAACGCGCAGTATTAGCCTTAATCGCAAAGTAAAAGATCTTGATCTCAAACTTCGGATTCTAGACCTAGGCATTTTTCTAAGATTTGTCATATTTTTATTTTATTTTTCGGAGCACCTTTCCGGTACGCGCTTTTCCATAGCCAGTATCAGTTCTGGCATCAGATTACGTCATTTTGACTTGAAACTTGTTTTACAAGTCCTACATAATATTCTAGTAATTATCATGTATTCTTTATAATTTTCCGGGATACTTTTCCGGTACGCATTTATACCGAGTAGCAGAACCGGTATCTGCGCTTTTCTTCCAAAAAGCGACTTTCAGCATTTTTACTCACTCAATATAATTATCTAAGCCCATTAATAATTATTAAGGTCAATTATGGAATTATTTCCTAATTATCATAATTAGTTTACTAATTACCTTAATTAGCGGTGCGGGTTCTTACACATCTACTCGCGCAATCGCAGAGTATCAACCCGTTCGACTTGAGTTTATTGGGTTAATCAACCTAACCATTAAATCTAATGGTTAACATCTCTCCTAAGAACGCAATCGCGTATCTCAGGTTGAACTCCCACAACCGCGCGATGCCAAATCGAGTTGGAAAGAAACAAATTTAGTTCAAAATAAGGCGCAAGTCCTCAGGATTCAACCATGGAATCCTCAACCCTTGGGTTGATTAAATAAAAAAGGAGAGAGAAAAGACGAAAATTTTATTAATTTCAAAACTGTAAAATTCAAATTCAAACGAAAGATCATTCACAAGGTCTATACTCTCGCCATTTTAACCCCTAATCATGCTGGGCTTCGGGCTCTACAAATCTGACCCACAATAAAAAGAAGAAAAAAAAAACAGAAATATTAGCTCTGGGCCTCATGTACATTGGGTTCAAAATTACAACTTAAGTCCACTTTTAAATAAATTTCCAGCAAAATATGTCTATCTTGAGCTTAGGTTTGGACCATCTTCCTGTCCGAATTGGGCTTCAGTGGATGAAATATAGATTATAGTCCTCTCTGTTAGCTGCAAAATAAAATAATAACAGAGTCAATCGGATATCTGTAGAGTGAGATATGGCCAAAATACGAAAGTAGTGAAAATTTGGAAAATTCTGACTAAAATGAATTAAACCCAATTAAAATATAGAATTCTAATTTGACCCAAAAGACCTTTATTTAACTCAAATAAATCATAAAAATACTAACCAAGAGTAATAAATAAGTGAAACAAAATATGTGTTATCAAATTCCCACACACTTACCTTTTTCCACTCCATGAGATGCAATAACCCCCTAGAAGACAGAATCCATGTGATGAGGGATTGTGAGTGGGCTCATAAAGTCTGGGAGATGGTAGTCCCTCAGGATAAACAGTCTACATTCTTTAACCTCCCCATTGACAAATGGCTTGAGACATATCTCCAGAACAATGGTGGGTCCCCCTCATGGAATAATAGTAGAAGTTGGTTTGGGGTCTCTTGTTGGATGCTTTGGCAAGAACTTAATAATGTAGTGTTCAATGGAGCTGTGCCCAATCCTTTTAGCACCTTCAATCGAATAAAATCTCAAGTAGAGAATATCATGTTAGCATATAATTTGCTTGGGGTTGCGTTGGTTAATTCCACAAGAAGAACGAATGCTTTTATCAGTTGGAAGTTCACCCAGGAGGGTTGAATCAAAATCAACTCTGATGGCTCTAGCTCCCTTGACAGTCGCAGATCGTCTTTTGGAGCTGCGTTGCGGGATGCAAGTGGAAGTCGGATAGTGCGATTCAAAAAATACACTAGTCAAGGAAATACCCTCATGGCCGAAATAAAGGGTTTGCTACTGGGCTTAGAAATAGCATGGGAGAGAGGTTTCAGAAGAGTCTGGCTTGAGAGAGATTCTTTAGTGGTTGTGGAGCTATCAAGGAAAGGATGCTCAAATAATCAACCCTTTATACAATGGTAAAAAGGATCCAAGCTCTTTTGAGCAAAGATTGGACTGTGGAAGTGTCGCACACGTTTAGAGAAGGGAATGTCCTTGCAGACTGGTTGGCATCCAGTGTTACCTATCTAGACTGGGAAGTGGAAATGTTGGAGGCCCCTCCTGTCGAATGCATGAACCTGATTTTGAGAGACCAAATAGGGGTGACTACCCCCAGACTTGTCTGTTGTTAGTTTAGTTTTTGCTTTTGTTTCCATGAAAAAAGGAAAAAAAGACTCCTTATCCTCCTTAGGGAGGGTAAGTCGCATCAGTGAGCCTGATTTGTGCCTCCACAGGCTGCTGCTGGAGTCCCTCATAAAAAGACTTGAGACAATTTCCATCCACGTGTGAAGATCCTCTTAGTTTGCTTATCACACCACTCCCTATGATTAATTTTCTGCATAATTGAAACAAAAGAAGGAAGAGGGTAAAGAACGATGCAAACTCCTCGGCAACGACGCCAAATTTTGGCACGAGCTATCGAACTCGAACAAATTAATTAAATCAAGTTTATTAAAATTTTGTAGTAAAGCGTCAACCTGAGTCGTATCTGAAGGAGTTTGCAATGAACTTAATTGCTCAATTATAAAAATAAAAATAAAATGGAAACAAAATGAAAATGAAAAATAAATGAAACAATAACTAAATGAAAACGGAAATTAAATAAAAATGGAAACTAAATAAAAAAAGAAACTAAGGAGAAATGAAAACTAAAGAGAAATGAAAATTAAAATGGAGGGTTTTAATATGATTGTCAATTTAAACGGAAAGGAAAAAAAAAAGAATAATCAAATTAAAAGCAACCAACCCAAGAATTAGGATTCCAAGGATATCCATCATTGGACAAATAATTACCAAATCGTGGTTGACCCTAATCGAATTGGAATCCCTGCATTCACTTAGGAACCCATCTCTAGACGATCGCATAGCGTTTGGTCGAATACGGCGCGTCTACTCGCGCAATCGCGGAGTATCAACCTGTTCTACTTTAGTTCATTGGGTAATCAATCTAACCATTAAATCTAATGGTTAATCTATTTCCTAAGAACGCAATCGCGTATCTCAGATTGAACACCCACAATCGCGCGAGCCAAACCGAGTTGGAAAGAGAAATGGATTTAGTTCAAAATGAGGCGCAAGTCCTCATGATTCAACCATGGAATCCTCAACCCTTGGGTTGGTTAAAGAAAAGACGAGAGAGAAAAGGCAAAAACTCTATTAATCTTAAAACTGTAAAATTCAAATTCAAACAACAAATTATTCACAAGGTCCCTACTCTCGCCCTTTTAACCCCCTAATCAAGCTGAGCTTCGGGCTCTACAAATCCAACCCAAAATAAAAGGAAAGAAAACAGAAATACTGGCTATGGTCCTCATGTACATTGGGTTCAAAATTACAACTTAAATCCACTTTTAAATAAATTTTCAGCAAAATATGTCCATCTTGGGCTCAGGTTTCGGCCATCTTCCCGTCCGAGTTGGGCTTAATGGCTGAAATAGCGATTGTAGCACTTTCTGTTAGCTGCAAAACACAATAAGAATAGAGTTAATCGAACATCTGTAGAGTGAGATATGGCCAAAATACAGAAGTAGTGTAAATCTGAAAATTCTGATGTAAATCAATTAAACCCAATTAAAATCTAGAATTCTAATTTGACCCAAAAGACCTTTATTTAACTCAAATAAATCCTAAAAATGTTAACTAAGAGTAATAAATAAGTGTAACAAAATATGTGTTATCACACCCACTGTCTTCTACAACATTTTCTAAAATATGCTTGAAAGCATTCTTGTTGACCCTCTTACAGAGAATAGGGACTCCTATATACTTGCCCAGATCAGGGGTAGGGGAAAAAATCAGAGATTGGCATAACTCTCTTCTTCTAAAGTTATTCACATATTTGGAAAAGAACACTCGAGTCTTGCTACTTCCAAATTTCTGGTCAGAGGAAGAACAAAAGTGATTGAGAATGCTAGTGATTAAATCAGCTTGATTAAAGGATGCTTCCGTAAAAAGAAGAAGGTCGTCAGCAAAAAAGAGGTGGGATATTGGAGGGGCCTTCTTTCCAAGGGTCACAGGATTCCACCTCTTTTGATCAACTGTTGTTGAGATGATGTGTCCCAGTCTCTCAATACAAAGAACAAAAGGAGAGGGAGATAATGGATCTCTCTGTCTGATTCCTCTAGGGGGCTAAACAGTCTGGGCACCATTCCAAAGAAGATTCATGGTTGATGAAGAGACACAAGTCATTATAAGATTAATTAGAGATTCCAGCAAGACTGACACCTAAAAATTATGCTGCAAGAAATCCCACCAAGCCTATCATAGGCTTTCTCTAGATCCACCTTAATCGCCATCCGCCCTTTTTAACGCTTCGTGGTTCTAATGGAATGGATAATTTCCTAGGTAATACTTATATTATCATAAGCGTGTCTTCCATTTACAAAAATGGGTTGAGCATAATGACAGTACTCATGTGATTCTTGAGTCTTAAGGCAACCAATTTAGTGACCACTTGATGCTCTCCGGCAAGTATACCGATCGCACAAGTAATAAAGTTTGTCTCCACAGGGATTGAGATCGAATATCAATTAAACTTTTTCTTAAAGAATGGAAATTTTCAAAGAGGTTTTTGACAAATATTGTCAATTTGATGGAAATTGAATTTTGAAAATAAAAGACTTGTTTTTTTATTTTTAGATTGAAGAATAAAAAAATAAAATTGAAAATTGATTTGTAAAGAAGATGAGAAAAGCATTGTAGCCAGGGTTCATTCACCAAATGATCCCCACTTTTTACTCCGGATTGATTTACAATAATTATTTATATAATCACTCAGATAAATCTTCATCTAAAAAGACTTAATAGTTAACCCTCAATTCCTTGCAGGGTTAACCCTTTAATCCCATGAGAAACCCCAATTCCTTGCAATGTTTCTCATGGGATCAAGCAATGGGCGCGATAATTTAAGCATCTGCAATCGTATACACGTATATTCCTAGCACGCATACAGATTGTTATCTTACCCCCTTTCGAGATCAAAACCCCAATATTCCTATCTAGGGTTTTGATCCTCAGAATATCCACAACTATCAGATTGATCAACTCTAACAAAGGGAATATAAAATTCGCACAGAGTAAAGATAAAGATAATTATATAAATTAAAAACCACAAATCAATCCTTCGTATCAAGGGTTCACATATGGATCGTGACCCTGACTACAATAAAAATGATCTAGCCGATCAACATCATGATCGCTGATCTAAAATTCAACATAAAATTAAATAGAAAATAAAGAAATACTAGAAAAGAGATGAAGAACGAAGAACGCCTCTAGTGCCATTCTCCTCCAGTCTCTCCAGATCCAGATCTGCCCTCCCTTGTGTGTCTCACAATTTCAGAAAATATGAATCTATGTCCCTCTGAATGTGGCTGACCTAATCTGCAAAAGGTCTTTTTATAGCCTTCTTTTATTTTTATTTTTTTCTTCCAAAAGTTCCCCTCAGAAAAACACGGAGATCTGTCCCGCAAACTGGCGCCGGTTGGCGCCGGTTTGGCGCAAGTTTGCGCCACGCCACTGCCTGATCTGAAAAGTCGGGACTCAGAGTTCGTAACACGGCGCCGGTGGGCGCCATAGGGGCGCCACTTGGCGCCACTCCTTCTCTCCTCCTTGGCGCTAGTTAGCGTGGGTTTCTTGAAGACTTAAATGAAAATGGCGCCAACTAGCATGGTTTTGGAGCTAGTTGGCGTGCCACTGCCATTTTGAATTCTTTAATGAATTTGGCGCCGGTTGGCGCCACAGTGACGCCAGTTGGCGCCATTTGCAAAGTACCGCTGTGAATTCCGGAAACTGGCGCGGGTGTGCGCCACTGTGGTGCTGGTTGGCGCCATGCTTCTGAAACTTGTAGTGTGCTGCACCCGTGTAGAATTGCATTAACAGGCTTTTTATAATTTTCACTCTTTTTTTCTGTAAAAATACAACTAAAGGGTGAATATCATTGACACACAAAGAATCAATATAATTAGCAATTATGTATTTAAATTGCTCTCTTATGACTCAATTCTTATCAATTTTAACACAGAAAAACCACACTTGCCAGAGGCACATCAAACCATTCCCAAATTTAAACGTTGCTATCCCCAGCAATGTAAAAGACTTAATCCAGGAAATATTCAATTAATCCAACATAACAATCCATAGACACTTTCAGGCACAAAATGCCATGCATGCCTGACTCAATATCATAAACTTCCAATATTGTCATTAGCTTCTTAAATATACAAGTCTACATTGATTACCCCTCACACAGATAAATAATGTTCACTCAACACTCAGTGTTTAAGGGTATCATGAGCACTCAATTACTCAAAGCTATAACACTACCGTATGCTTGATCATATTCTCAAAAATTCTTAAAATTGAAGAATCAAACACATGCATCAATTGATCAAAAGAACTTCAAAGGTTGTAACTTGGCCGAGGTAATAGGTAGGAAAATTTGGATAGTAGCTCAAACCACCAAGAGATTGAAAACTTATATTATTTCATTTTTAACAAATTCAACTCAATTGTTTTGCTCCACTAACATTCCCACAGAATTCCGAAAACTAATTCCTTCCAGCCACCTTTTTTTTTTCTTCTTGCTTTTCACTTTACCCTTCTTCTTTTTTTCTTTTTTCTTTTATAAGGGTATATATGAATTTTTTTCATCCCTTAATTCCTTGACCTTTATGGAGCTTACCTCAACACATTCATTGATTCAATCTCAACTAAGGTAAGTCCTATGGATATTGGCTAAGCCATTAATCAGGCCACAAGTCATTTTACAACAAATCATTTCAGGCTCAAAAAGGGCTAGCAAGGGAAAATTTCATACAGGTGGGTTATTTTGGCCAATAGCTAATAAGAACAAAATGCGTTTATCATATCAATCAATGCATGCATCACAGAGAAACAAATCAAGTTCTAGAGTATTACAACAGTGAGGCCTGTCAACAAAAATTTCAATGTTTAGGCTCAAAACCTCACAGCTATGGTGTCAATGCAGACTCAAGACAATTGACTTCAGACATTATCAGAATTCACAATATCAGTTCAGAAAAACGAGCAATCATGCAATCTAATTATGCCTATGCAATGTTATGCCAGAAAGTCATGCTATATATTTCCTAAAATTTAATCATGTACATTAACAAGATGAGCACATTTAAACCTGGGATAACACACATTTTTTTTAAATGGCACACAAAATAACTATAAAAATAACTAAGAAAATTAAAAGAGTTAGAATATCTCCCCTGATAGAAGAATTGCAGTTCTAAGGTGCAAGCCTACCATTCCCAGATTTAGAGCATTGTTGTCCTCAGCAATAATTAAACCCCAAGAAGGAAGAAAATCCTGCACAATAGAACAAACAGTGGCATATAGAAGAAACTATAATGCACACATTAAAACATCAGAGAAAAATATACTAACACAAAATAACTTAAAAATACGAAACAGAAAAATAAACTAATATACAAGATCTCCGTCAGCAAGGAGATATGATCAGCCCTCCATGTCATCCCCCTCAGCAATGTGGGATGACTCAGCAAATGAAGGGTCTGGTGGTGCTGGTTGCCTTGGTGTATGGGACCACCATTCCCAGATTTGATCCAAACCATGGATCCATGTTAAGAACTCTTTGAAGCTTTGATTTTTCCGAGAGATAGGGTCTCGGTGTCTCTTGTCAAACTTCAGCTCTCGGTGTCTGTTCCAACTTGTATCAAAAAAGTTCACTACTTCCTTTCTTCTTACCTTCTTCTTTGTAGGAGTACGCCTCTCTTGAAACGTTCTCACCTCTTTGACATCATCAATTAAATTTTTAGGAAGGTCTTTCACTTCCACTTTTGGGGTTCAATCTTCTTTGTCCTCATCTTTGAGATTTAGAGGAAGCTCAACTGCTACATCTTTTTCTTCCTTAAACACTTCAAGACTAAAACAATCGTCTTTGTGAGAAGACTGTTTTAAAGAATCAAAGACATGAATAGTGACAGTCTCATCATTCATTCTTAGCTCTTGCTTCCCACTTTCTACATCAATTAGTGCACGAGATGTAGCTAAGAAAGGTCGACCCAACAAAAGTGGCATTTCAGCTCCTTCTTCCATGTCCAACACTACAAAATCAGCAGGGAAGATGAACTTGTCTACCTTCACAAGAACATCTTCTATTATTCCACTAGGCTTTCTTACAGACTTATCAGCAAGTTGAAGAGATGCCAAAGTGGGTTGCAAATCAGTAATCCCCAGAGATTTACAAACAGACAAGGGCATTAGGTTTATACTTGCCCCAAGATCACACAAGGCTCTACCAAATTTGGTGTTCCCAATTTCAATAGGAATATTGAAACTCCCTGGATCATGACGCTTAGGCGGGAACTTCTTTGTAATTATAGCATTACACTCTTCAGTCAGTGTCACCGTTTGGCATTCCTACAACTTGTGCTTTCTTGACAAGAGGTCCTTCATAAACTTGGCATAATTGGGCATGCCAGTCAAGGCTTCAGCAAAAGGAATATTTATATGTAATTTCTTGAAAATATCAAGAAATCTGCCATATTATTGCTTTTGAGCATCCTTCTTGAATCTGACAGGATAAGGTGCCATGGCTCGCACATATTCAGGATTCAGCTCAAACTTCTTCTTTTCAGCAACAATAGGAGGCTCTTTTTCTTCTCCTTTCTGAAGAGGTGTCTGGACATTAGAAGGAATCTCCTTTTCTTTTTCTGGCTCCTCCACCACCTTAAGCTTTTCTGGAGCTCCTACCACCTTACCACTTCTAGTTGTGATAAACATACAATCCTCCTTGGAATTTTTAAATGTGTTACTAGAGGAAGTGCATGGATTTTTATCAGCAACTTGCTTAGCCAGCTGGCCAACTTGATTCTCTAAATTCCTGATAGAAGCACTCATGTTCTTAGTAGTGGCCCTAGTCTCTTCCATGAAGGCATTGGAGTGTTGAGCCATTTGTCCAACTAACCTCTCCAAATCAAAAGGTTCCTTAACTTGGACTGGTGGAGGCTGCAAGTAGTTGTTGGAATTGTAATCCAGTCCTGTGCCTTGAGCTCTCCTCTGAAAAGTGTTATTCCCAGAAGGGAAATTATGATTCCTAGGAATGTTTCTTGGTGGAGATCTTTGCTCGTACCATACTCCATTCACTTGCACTTGTTGAGGAGAATCAGAAGATAACAAAGATGAGCATTCATTGGATTCATGCTCACCCTTGCAGTATTCACAAACTACAGATACAACTTGCATAGTGGAAAGTTGCATCTTGTCCAGCCTTGAGGTCAAATTTGCTAGCTGTTGTGCTAACAAGTTATTTTCAGCCATAACTGCATCATTGTTATCCAGGTGTAGAATCTCTCTCTTAGGCTTGGCTGTCAAACCTTCATTTTCATTGGCAGCCATTCTCTCTATTAACTCAAGAGTCTCATTTGCTCTCAAGGATTTGATGCTACCACCTGCTGCACCATTCAGCACCATCCGAACTTTAGGTTTACACCCATTGAAAAAAATTCGGACCTGATCACCATTGGTCATGGGGTAATGAGGACATCTCCTCATTAGATCCTTGAAGCGGTTCCATGCTGCACACATAGTTTCACCCTCAGCCTGGGTGAAATTGGTGATATCATTCACCATCTGATTAAACCTCTCCATGGAAAAGAACTCAACAAAGAATTTATTTGAGAGGCTCTCCCATGATGGGATACTTCTTGCTAGTTGTCTTTCCAACCAATTCAAGGCTTTCCCTTTTAGAGCAAAGGAAAACAGTCTCAGCCTGACTGCATCATTGGACACCTGGGGGTGTTTAGTGGAGTCACAGATCATCAGAAATCTGTCAATGAACCTGTGAGGGTCCTCATCAGCCTCTCCACCAAACTGAGCTCGCTCTACCAACTAAATATTGGCAGACTTGAGCTCCCAATGGTTGTTCCCCACTTCTGGATGAACAATGCTTGAATTTGGTCTATTGAATGCTGGTGTGAGAATTGTATCCATGAGCGGATTGTCCACTTCATCATTGTTCCCAGCCATTGTTTGTGCTCCTTCAAATAGAAATCCTAACTCGTTGAATGCAAGCTTCTTCCGAGCAAGTTTTCTGTTCCTCTTTTCTGCTCTAGTGATTTCCAAATTAAGTGGGAATTCTGGGATTGTACCTCGCATACAACTCAGAAAAGAGATCAGTAGCACTGTTCAAGTAAAAATAAAAATAAAATATAAAATAAATAAAGAAAATAAAAATATTCACAAATATGCACAAATCCAATCTTAAAGATCAAGATTATATGATATCAGAAACGCCAATCCCCGGCAACGGCGCCAAAAACTTGATGCTCTCCGACAAGTATACCGATCGCACAAGTAATAAAGTGATAAATAAAGTTCGTCTCCACAGGGATTGGGATCGAATATCAATTAAACTTTTTCTTAAAGAATGGACATTTTCAAAGAGGTTTTTGACAAATATTGTCAATTTGATGGAAATTGAATTTTGAAAATAAAAGACTTGTTTTTGTATTTTTAGATTGAGGAATAAAAAAATAAAATTGAAAACTGATTTGTAAAGAAGATGAGAAAAGCATTGTAGCCAGGGTTCATTCACCAAATGATCCCCGCTCTTTACTCCGAATTAATTTACAATAATTATTTATATAATCACTCAGATAAATTATCATCTAAAAAGATTTAATAGTTAACCATCAATTCCTTGCAGGGTTAACCCTTTAATCCCATGAGAAACCCCAATTCCTTGCAATGTTTCTCATGAGATCAAGCAATGAGCGCGATAATTTAAGCATCTGCAATCGTATACACGTCTATTCCTAGCACGCATACAGATTTTTATCTTACCCCCTTTCGAGATCAAAACCCCAATATTCCTATCTAGGGTTTTGATCCTCAGAATATCCACAACTATCAGATTGATCAACTCTAACAAAGGGAATATAAAATTCGCACAGAGTAAAGATAAAGATAATTATATAAATTAAAAACCACAAATCAATCCTTCGTATCAAGGGTTCACATATGGATCGTGATCCTGACTACAATAAAAATGATCTAGCTGATCAACATCATGATCGCTGATCTAAAATTCAACATAAAATTAAATAGAAGATAAAGAAATACTAGAAAAGAGATGAAGAACGAAGAACGCCTCCAGTGCCCTTCTCCTCCAGTCTCTCCAGATCCAGATCTGCCCTCCCTTGTGTGTCTCACAATTTCAGAAAATATGAATCTGTGTCCCTCTGAATGTGGCTGACCTAATCTGCAAAAGGTCTTTCTATAGCCTTCTTTTATTTTTATTTTTTTCTTCCAAAAGTGCCCCTCAGAAAACACGGAGATCTGTTCCGCAAACCGGCGCCGGTTGGCGCCGATTTGGCGCAAGTTTGCGCCACGCCACTGCCTGATCTGAAAAGTCGGGACTCAAAGTTCGTAACACGGCGCCAGTGGGCGCCATAGGGGCGCCACTTGGCGCCACTCCTTCTCTCCTCCTTGGCGCTAGTTAGCGTGGGTTTCTTGAAGACTTAAATGAAAATGGCGTCAACTAGCATGGTTTTGGCGCTAGTTGGCGCCATGCCACTGCCATTTTGAATTCTTTAATGAATTTGGCGCCGGTTGGCGCCACAGTGGCGCCAGTTGGCACCACTTGCAAAGTACAGCTGTGAATTCCGGAAACTGGCGCGGGTGTGCGCCACTGTGATGCTGGTTGGCGCCATGCTTCTGAAACTTGTAGTGTGCTGCACCCGTGTAGAATTGCATTAACAGGCTTTTTATAATTTTCACTCTTTTTTTATGTAAAAATACAACTAAAGGGTGAATATTATTGACACACAAAGAATCAGTATAATTAGCAATTATGTATTTAAATTGCTCTCTTATGACTCAATTTTTATCAATTTTAACACAGAAAAACCACACTTGCCAGAGGCACATCACCACTTTATAAATAATATTGCAAAGACTAATAGGCCGAAACTCGCTTAAGACTTCAGGGTTATCCATCTTAGGAATTAGATAGATCAGAGTTTGATTTACACTAGCAACCTTTTCTAGATCAGCAAATATATCTCTAATGACGTTATACACAGAAACACCCACCTTTCCCTATTGAAATCGAAGAAAGACAATATAAAAGCCATCAATCCCAGGTGCTCTATAAGGCTGCATACTAAAAAACGTGGTTTTATTTTAAAGAACTTCTCAACAGTCCTGAAAATTAATTTATTCTACTCTTCCTCTGCTACTCAATCAATTATTATGTTCGTCGATAGGCTCCACCAATATATATTTCTTGCCAACTTTTCACGCTATGTTATTCAATCTCAATTTTCTTTTTGTTTCTACAGATAAAAAGTCATTAACGAACTTCTCTTCAACCTAGAATATACTTGGTTACGTTACAATTCTCGGTATAGAGCTACCAAGTATCAACCCATAAAACTGACTTACAGAAGCAAAAAACATAAAGAACAACACACCAGAAATTTATACTTGGTTCAGAAATTCTGTGAAAGAATTTTCTACGTCCAAGTTGGCCTATGAGGGTTAAACGCCCTCTAGCATGCACTATTATTCAATAGCAAACAACAGGTACAAGATTGTTAAACAGTTACAGATATAACAGCAACTACCAAAACAAAACATCATAAGAGAAATAAAGTCAAGATAGCACCGTTCTCAAGCAAGCACAATAACACCAGCACCTCAGCTACACGGTTTCACCAGCTCTACATCAGTCCATGAGCTCACCATCTTGATTCATCTTCAATTTTCTGATGACCGTATCTTTCAGAAATAAACCAATCAATGGATGCGTCTCAACACAAGGAACAAATCTTTCCAAACAACTGAGGTGAGATTCTCACTATTTCTCACTCAAAATACTCGACAAAACCCTAAGTATTTCTTTCTTTCAAAGAACCCAATTGAACCAGAGAGAGAAAATAGCAATCTGAATCCTTTTGTAAAACAGAATTCTGCCAAGTATATTTTAAAGCCACACTCATTTTGAGTTTTTTTTTTTTTTTTTTTGAAAATTCATTTTGAGTTTTTTATCACAGCATTAAAACGCATAGTCTTGACATAGGTTGCAAATAACCAACATATGGAAGTAACACTTTTGGGCCTCACAAATAAAATATAAGCTTCAGCCCACAAGCTAATATGAAACATAAAACACTTACCATATGAATAAGATAAATATGAGTGACAGCAAGTAAACTGAAAGTACAAATATGGAGCAAATGACATAAGTATATAGATAGCAGCAAGTTTAGGAAATATCCACAACAGGATATTATTGTCTTCTTGCTCTTATCTTCATGAATTCTTTTAAGGTTTTGAATATTACTTTATTTTATTTATCATAAGTTACTCTATCAACAATTACTGTATTAATGGAGTAACTCTCCATGCATGCATATTTCTTGCCAATTTTCCCAGTGTATAATTCAGTCGTATTTTCTTCCTTCTAGGATAAAAAAGTCATTATTAGCTTCTTCTAAATCTTGAAAATACTTAATTATTTTTATTTTATTCTTATTTGAATAAATTTTTAACAGTTCTGAACATTAATTTGTTTTATTCATTATTTGTTATTCGATCAACAATTACTTTACTCGTTGATTGATTTCACCCCTTCATATTTCTGATCAACTTTTCGAGAAAAACTGTAAATAGGAAAAAAAACTTAAAATTTAAAAGGAAAATATAAAAAAAAAATACCGGTAAAAAGGAGAAAAAAACACTTCCTATTTAATAAAAAAGAGCGCCAAGTTCAGTAACTGAGAGTTTTTCTTCCAACTCTTCACGGTATGTAATTCAATTTCAATATTCTTTTTATTTTTACAATCAAAGAATCATTAAACAGCTTCTCTTTAATTTTAAAATTAATAGAGAAAGAAATTTTTTTTTGGTAAGCATTGAGAAAGAAAAATTTACTACATGACACTTCAACCAACGGAATGTCACACCAATTTGCAGGGTTCATTTAGCAGTTGTATTCGATTAAGATTTTAAAAGATTATTTAGAATTTAAGAGATTTTAAAGATTTTTTAAAAGACTTTTTTTATAATTAAAATTTCATAAGATTGGATTTTAAATGATTTAATAGAATTTATAAGATTTCAAAGAACAGTATGAATTTATAAAATTTTAAAAAACCATATGGATTTTCAACAAACATTCAAATTACAAGAGTCATTAAAAAATAACAAAGAAATGAAATTATATTAATAAAAAGTTAAAATCTAATACAATTTTCTCGATGACTAAAATTCATGATAAAATTTCGTTTGAAATTTTTTGCAATTGATCTTATAATGAACCTTGGGGTTTTTTTTTACTTGATGAGAATTTTTTAACCATATACATAGACATGTTTTCATTGAGTATTCCATGAAAATTAGAATCTTAATTTTTGGGTTTTATTACATTTAAGTTTAAAAGATTCTCAAATTATTTTCAATCAATACATTAAAACACTAAATTACTTTGCGGCTTTTGAAAAATAAATTTGTAGTGATCTATTAGCATAAAAATTGTTTGAAATCATTTTTTATAATGAAAAAATTTCTTTCATGAATGTATTATTACAAAACATGGGATTTATATTATGAAAATTTCAATATTTATTTGAATCGATCTTGTTCATGAATTTCTTAGGGGTTTTTGTTACCCGTTATTTTTTTACTATTTTATGTTATTTTTAATACAAAATTCACATATTTTGTGTGCCAAAAAAAAAATCGCAACCAATAGCTTGAAAAATTATTTTTTTAAATTTCCTAAAACTCTCAAAATTCGCTCAAAAATCTGCTTTTTCTTGAGATATATTATATTAAAATCTTGTTGAGTTATTGTTTCTGAATTGTTTTGTGATGAGAATCCCTCAACAAATATGTTATTTTTGAACTTTGACGAAACTCTTATGGTATAGCTCGATTTCTAGCGGATCGACCCGCTAGAGGAAGAATAAAACACTATAGAAAAATCTTAAAAAATTCTAGGATGAGATTGTAAAAGAGGCTTCCTAATTATATTTCTCGTTAAAAAATCTCACGAAATTCACACCAATTAGACAAAAAATTGTCAGATTTTTAAATACCATGAAATTATTTTTTCTTTATTTAAATTTCTGATTGAATACCAACGAATTTGGATAGACTCAAATAATTTTTCAAAATCTTAATCTAATATCACGGGATATTTTTTCAATCCTTTAAAATTCTAATTGAATACTAATAAAAAAAAATTTCAAAAATAATCCATTAAAATTCTTGAAAATTTTATCCCGATTTTCAATGGACACAGCGATCGCACAGAAAAAGAAATCTACAATCAAAATAGTCACCGTTTACAGGCCTAATAATTAATAAATACTCGGAAAAATGTCAAAAATTACCTCCCTTATAAGGGGATCTTTTGCTATCTAGGGAAATTTATTCCTCTCACATTTTACAACTTGAAAAGCGTGATCTTGGAGTTCTCCACCGAAAATGGTTTCACTGCTTAATGAGGTTCCGTATGACATATGGAAGTATGCCTCCGTGGTTGAAGTAAGAAAGTTCCACCTGAAAATACTTGTGTCACGCACTAGTCCGAAGGGAAAATAAGTTCATGATTAAGCTAGTTTAAGACAAGCGTGGCTCATCCCCAGTAAATCATGACAATGTAGCTCTAATAATTGCGAGCATAAAAAAGAAGGAAAATAAAACATAAATCAATGAAAAGGCATAAATTACCTCAGTGTCAAAGCGTACTGTGCAGGTGAAAGATTTTCCATTATCAGTTCTAACTGTGACATCTTGGCCAGGCCTAATCTCACTAATTTTACTTGGGAGGTCAATCGTGTAGCGTTCATGACCAGTCAATCCCAATGTGTCCGCATCCTCTCCGGATTTGAAGCAAAGAGGAATAATACCCATTCCTACCAAATTACTGCGATGAATTCTCTCGAAACTTTTAGCTATCACAGCTTTGACTCCCTATTGAAATTTAAGTCTCATCAGCCACGAGGGATACCATCCTTTATATTTTAAGAAAGCCAAATCGAAAACTCAACTGAATCATAAGCCACAATATATAAACTTATAATAAAGGTACTCACCAATAGCATTGGACCCTTGGCCGCCCAATCTCTAGAACTTCCACTACCATATTCCGCTCCAGCTAGCACAATGGTGTCTTTCCCAGAAGCCTTGTATCTCTGACATAAGAGAGTAATTCCAGAAGATT
Organism: Gastrolobium villosum; assembly: GCA_032173675.1. NCBI lineage: Eukaryota > Viridiplantae > Streptophyta > Magnoliopsida > Fabales > Fabaceae > Gastrolobium > Gastrolobium villosum. The sequence continues at coordinate 59,434 of JAVKPL010011038.1, read as the reverse complement.
ATAAACTTCAAAAAATAAAATTCCTATTAAATCCCAACCAACGAAAAGAAGTTCAAATCTGTGACTTTTCAATAATAAAATAAGGGAAAGGTTATATTTACTATCTATTTTTTTTACTACCTCTTACTACTAAATCTTAACCGTTGATTTCCGTCAATCTAACGGTTATAATTTATTGTAAATTAATAATTAATTAATAAATATGACCTCATAAATTATAACCGTTAGATTGACGGAAATCAACGGTTAAGATTTGGTAGCAACAAGTAGTAAGAAAAGTAGGTAGTAAATATAACCCCTCCCATAAATAGTTTTACACTTCCTCCAAACTCTCCATTAGAAACTTTACAGAGCTAAAATTATTGTCTATCAGATTCTATAGCACAATGGTACTCACTAATTCTCTTTGGCTTTAGAGAGAGAGAAAAAAAGAATGCAAAATGGTAAGCTGTGGATTTAGACAAGACAATGTTTACATGTCCTTGTCAGAATATTAAGCTTTGCAATGCTTGCAAAAGTCTCTATTATCTATTTGAATAAGCAAGACTCGATGGTTGATACATGCACGGAAACAAACTGATTCATTAGAAACATAGTATTTTGAAGAGATCATTTTTGTCACAAAGACACTCTGCTAGTTTTTTGAAATGAAATATAAAAAGAATATCAGCACTACAAAATATCGTATAGAATTTGCCGCTAAAAAAAAGTCCAAAAACGGTAAACAAATAACTTGCCACAATTGAATAGGACAGAACTCACCGTTGCTGCATCAAACACATAAAGCTTCTCCCCTGTAGGAATGTGAACTGTCTTGGGGCCAACTTCCCCATTCAAGAGCTTGTTAACAAGGCGAATGTTGGCAAAAGTTCCCCTTGCCATCACCTCATCATTGCCTCGACGACTTCCATAAGAATTGAAGTCCTTGCGTTCCACCCCGCGCTCCATAAGGTATTTAGCAGCAGGACTGTCCTTGTGAATGCTCCCAGCTGGAGAAATATGATCAGTGGTTATACTGTCACCAAAATTCAGCAGGCAATAAGCATCTTTCACACCATGAGCTCCTGGAGGATCCATGGTCATGTTCTTGAAGTATGGTGGTTCATGAATATATGTTGAGTTGGGGTCCCATGAGTAAAGAGTGTCAGCAGGAACTTGTAATTGATTCCACATAGGATTGCCCTTCGTAATAGCTTCGTATGTACTTCGGAACATTTCAGGCAACACACTAGATTGGACAGCCTAGGAATAAAGTCACTTAAAGTTAATTTTGCCACATGCAGTATTTAGAATAAATTTTATATAATGAGGTAACTAGACATCATTTACCTCAGCAATTTCTTCGGTAGATGGCCAGATATCCCTCAAGTAGACATTCTTGCCGTCCTTCCCTGTCCCAATTGGTTCCTTCTCAAAGTCAATGTCAACCTGGAAATGTGACCGAAAGGTATTTGACGAAGGTTGAAAAACGTTTAGGGTCTTGATTTTTTAAACTTAAATTTCACCAACCTTTTCATAAATGTGCATCCTACCAACTAAAGAAGGTTATAAATAAAGCTTATACTCAGTAGTCAGCAGAACATTCGCAATAATATTAGCTAGCTTATGATATGACATTCTCTGTCAGAAAAAATATATAAATACCAAGCTCCACGGTCAAATGCTTTAGTTACACAAAACCAAGACCACAACATTAATGTTTCATACGCACACGCATGCACTTGTTATTGTATGTCGGAATCCATAACCAGACTTCTGGATGTGAGTATCCAAAAAGTTAGGATTAAGCCAACATCGGGTATGAGAAAATTGCGAAGGAAAATAAAAAAATGTACAACGCATTTGCACTCCGCTTGAGTCCAAATACATTACGCATAGCTTAAGGCTGCTGATTCAGGCATACAAATGACGATGAAGTAGATTAGGTAACTACCAAAAAGGATTATCGAGAAAATAGAACCATCTCATTAAGGATTATGTGGAAAATAATTCAAATTTTGCTTACATTTCAATTGTATATTTGGGTGCAAATATTATTTCATTAAAAATTTAAATTATTGAAAACCAATATTGTATGTTTAGTTGATTCAGGCATACAATTGTATGTTTAGTTGTTAAATGTATGTTTAGTTGTTTACTATAACAATTTTGAATGCATTGAATCCAATAAAAGAGATGAAAGCAAGGTTGGCCCTAACCCATAGGGTTTGCGAGGCTTCATACAGATTTTGATTATTGTGGACTTTTTGGTTCTAACCCGCATAGGCTAGGACTTAATGGAATGGGATAACCCGTTTTGACTGCTCCCAATACCAAAACTCAATAGCCTCCAATAATTTTAAGATTAGTCTGTTTTATTTACTTCCAACGAATAAGTCAGAAAACTATTGTCCTTTACAAACAGAGATGAAAAACAGATAAATAATATAGAAGAAAGAACGAAAAATACTGTATTTACACATTCGAAATATGAAATAGACATACATACCGTGCCTGCGAGGGCATAAGCAACAACTAGAGGAGGTGAGGCAAGGTAGTTGGCTCTTGTCAAGGGATGCACACGGCCCTCAAAATTACGGTTCCCAGACAACACAGCAGCCGCTACAATGTCTGCATCAGAAGGGCCGAAAAGAAAGAAAAAAAAATCAATAAGGAAAATATAAAGCAAAATATGCCTAAAAGGATATCTACAAGTTATAAAACAGAAAAAATTATGCGAGAAGGCTGAGAGTTGCACAGAAATCAGCTTCAGTTCAAGAAATTATATTTTGTTATGAAATATGACCATTTTCTGAGATGGCAGAACCAACGGATTCATCCAGCTCGCCTGAATTGCCAATACATGTTGTACATCCAAATCCAACAATATGAAAACCTTGTTGATTAAGATATTTTTGCAATCCACTGCCAAAAAAGTAGAAAGAAATACAAATTCAGAATGCATTTTCCCTAAATTTTGCAGAAGGAAAGTGACTACATTACAATACAAATTACAGTATTAATATTCTAATAAAAAGCACAAAATACCTCTGGAGTAGATATTTTGTCACAACTCCAGAGCCTGGAGCAAGACTTGTTTTAACCCAAGGCTTGACCTGGCAAAATAGTGAAAACAGCAACAATTAGAATCAAGAAAAGAAAAGGCCACATAAAAGACATACAATTTGTTCCTTTTATTAGTGGCAGCAAAAACAGACACCAAAAAGTAAGGACTTTATGCTGAAAAGTAGATCAGTAGCTTTGTTACAGCCTCTGATATTATTATATTAGTGCCTAACCTGCAAGCCAAGCTCGTGAGCCTTTTTTGCAACAAGACCAGCTCCAAGCATAACACTTGGATTAGACGTGTTCGTACAGCTTGTGATTGCAGCAATCACAACACTGCCATGCTTGAGCTCTGCTGGCTGCCCATGGAAATCAAAATTTGCAACTTTTCCTTGTGCCTCTTTTGGTATGGCAAATCCCTGCATTCAAATAAAACATTTAGGAAATGCAGTACCTTATATTCATCTAGGGCTCTCATCAGGCAACAGTCAATATAACATGGATGACTTCACTATTGCATATTCAATTACAATGAAGAAAAAATGTCTTTCACTGTGTAAGATTCCAGTTGATTCACACAGATCTCCCATGCATTTACTCACAAGATAAGCAAACATATATAAAACCAAACAGAGGCTGTGATATTGTTGCTGCTGTTGAGGCCCACAGGAGAGAGTCATGCAAAAATAGGAACATGAGTTATAACTAAGAATGAAGGAGAGTCTTGACTCTCTCAGGCCAGAATCCTACTCATCCATAAGTGGTCATTAATAGCTTGGTGCTCATGCTGGTGAGAGTTACCAACAGTTTGATCAATATAATAAACAGAAGAGTGGAACAAAACTGATGTTGATGAAGATCAAATATACCAGCACTATAGCATTGTCGCTTCAGGCATTGAGAAGGTTGATAAAACAGGCAACAGAAGCAACACAATTATAAAAATGGTATATTCTAAAGATTTTTGTGAATGACACTGAATATGCAAGTTGAAGGTCTACACTTTAAAAAATTATAATGAACATATTAAAAAATATTGATGTTTGATGGTTCTATGTTGCAGAAAAAAATATAGTTTATACTTTTGTACAGGTAAACCAGTTTGTGTCAGATGCAACAATTTCCAATTTACATTGCAATAAAACAACCAAATGGGCAGGAAATAGCAGTTTTGCTTAAAACTATTGATCAAGCGCTAATTCAAGATATAGACTACGACATCATCTATTCTTTGAACATCCAGTATTACTAACCTTAAACCCAACTTTGTTATCGAGACAAGCTTTCCAGTCAGCCTTCATTTCTTTCAAAGGTACCCGATCATGAGGTCTAGAAAAAATATCATTTAGTATGAATTATTACACTGACAATGGGCTCCAAATTGTAATAAGAACCCACAGTAACATACAGGACATCTGAAAGAGAACAGGATCTTACCTCTTTGGTCCTGAGATACATGGTTCAACATCGGAAAGGTTTAATTCAAGATAGGATGAATAAACTCTGTCTTGTTGTGGCTGAATTTATGGAAAATAAATTAGCATTCTAAACCTCCAACATATATACATATGTAATTTTGTCAAAAAGGAGCGTATAGGGCAACAGCAATCAAAAAATATTACCTCATTATAGTCAACATACAGTTTGTTTGCCCTGAGATATGACTCGATCATGGCCACCTATATTCAGACAGACAAAATGCAGGTCGAATAGTTCTATAAGCATTTCATATCAGCAAATAATAAATGATTTTGATATACAGTACTCACAGTCTCATCACTTCTTCCAGTTAACTTCAGATATTGTAATGTGACATGATCTACAGGGAAGAAGCCCATGGTGGCACCATATTCAGGAGACATATTAGCAATAGTAGCCCTGTCAGCTAAAGATAATTCACCCATACCATCACCTAGAGAACAGAACCATGAAAACTGTTGATTAGCAAGAACAGTCAACGTAAGTTGAAAAAAAGAGGAAAAAAAGAATATTTGACAGTAGGCCTCAAGATAACTTAATTACCATAAAATTCCACAAATTTCCCCACAACACCATGCTTTCTAAGAATTTGTGTCACAGTTAGAACCAAATCAGTTGCTGTAACACCATTGCACAGTTTTCCAGATAACTTGAACCCAACAACGCCAGGCAAAACCATGCTCATAGGCTGTAGTATCATAGCACACAGCATTAGAATCATCATACTGTAGCTAAACTACTCCAAATACTTATTTTAAGATAAAGCAAATAAACAAGTAATTATAAAGAGTTAAATATGCCATCAACATTCATTAATCATTTTTCATTAGTGTTTTTGGACAGAATCAACATTCATCACATTACATTACATGTTTATATATCAGGATCAGAAGGTAATGTACCTGACCAAGTGTTTTTGGACAGAATCAACATTCATCACATTACATTACATGTTTATATATCAGGATCAGAAGGTAATGTACCTGACCAAGCATTGCTGCCTCAGCTTCAATACCTCCAACACCCCATCCAGCAACACCAAGCCCATCTATCATAGTTGTATGTGAATCAGTCCCAACCACACTGTCAGGATAGAGTAAGCCCTCATTGTTGAAAACAACCCGTCCAAGATATTCAAGATTGACCTGGAATTTAAGACATCACATCACAAGTCCCAAATATTCGCAATAAAGAAACATTTAAATTCCATGAAGTCATTTTGCATGTTTACTTTCAAACTTACCTGATGTACTATACCAGAACCAGGAGGAACAACAAGCATGTTACGGAATGCAGTTGAACCCCATTTAAGAAAAGCAAATCTCTCCTTGTTTCTCTGGAATTCAAGCTCCATATTGGCCTGCACTGCATTTTCAGACCTTGCTACATCAACTTGCACTGAATGATCAATGACAAGATCAACAGGAACCTGCCAACAAGTATTGCTCAGAATAACTTCTAACAAACATAAAATAAAAGGAAAATATTCTAAGATGGTATTTGTCAAACTCCAAAAACCCAATAGCCAATAACTAAGTATAATGGAGTTCGTTTTCGAATTTTGTGTTGGTAATCACTCAAACATGTATGAACAATTTTTATATGATAAATTTTAAGTCAAAACTAGCTTAAAATAAATCCCACATAATAATCAAGTTTTATTTAAATCAAGTTTTCCCTACTAGTCTCCTATTCTCTATCTATTTTACAATTAAACTAATCAAATTTTAGACATAATAAGCATAATTTGATAACTTTAGAAACCAGTTCTAAATTGAACATTTCTGACCCATATTTTAAAATTGCCAAACTCCACCAAAAGCTAAAACAGTAATCCCGGACAGCTAAATATATTGGCAAATAATTTTCAGATTCTATATATCACCATTTTAGTCTTACATCAATTGAAGAACTTTTAGCAGCTACCCGGTAAAGATGGAAAAACTGGTTACCTCTAGATATGTCAAAGTAACAGTACAAAAGCTAACTTCTCTTAAAGTAACAAGAGATTCAAGAAAATTTTTACTGTGCGTAATAAATAAGATTGAATATTACATAAAATAATTGTGAGTTCAAGGTGCATATATCACTCCATGGTGTATAGTTAAAAATTCGAAATTGCTGTCGTGACTGCCATCAATGAGTTCATAAAGAACAAAAGAACATGCAAGTTATAAGCAAGATATATACCAGAGGATTGATCTTATTTGACTCACTGCCAAGCTTATTCATAGCATCACGCATGCAAGCAAGGTCAACAACAGCTGGCACTCCAGTAAAATCCTGTGGAGAGTAAAGAAGTTCCAAATGAATAAAAGATATTACTTAGTATCACCCATCCCTAATACAACTATTTCACTGTATCCAGTTTCCAGGAGTTAACAAGTTACCTGCAAAAGAACACGAGCAGGCTTGAAAGGAATCTCAACTTGCTTTGTAGCGGTGTTTTCCCAGTCAATAATCTTCTCAACATCCTCTTTAGTGACTTGGAAATTGTCACAATTACGAATGGCAGATTCGAGGAGAATTCTGATGGAGTATGGTAGCCTGTCTGTTATGTACAGATAAAGTTGATATCATCAGTAATTGAACTAACCGAACTAAGAATGCACTATTCTGAAGAAGAAGAAGAGACTAATCGTCTGTCACACAGATAATATTAATATGAAATTACCATTGTCACATATTTTAATCAAGATTCCAATACATTTAATAAACAACGTGGTTTAAACCATAAAAAAAAAAAAAAGAGAGAGTAAAAATCAAGCCAAGCCAAGTAAGTAAATTACCAACTCTTGGATCGTTGAAAGAAGGAAGACTGTAGAATTTTCCAAACTCGCCACCACCGGGCTTGGGGAGACTTGTCAAGTTTCCCTTGAAAGGATTTTCACTAGCTGGAATGGCCAATCAGAACAAAAAATTCAGTACCAGCTATCAGAAACTTGACTACGTATTACAAATTCATACAAAGACAGTTAGATAGTGCAACTTATACAACTCCTTTCAACACATAAGAAATATTGATCTCAATTAAAAAAAAAAAAATACAGCATAAAAACGGCTAGTTTCGACAACAGAGAAACTGATCCAGAAGCACCAAAACGCTCATGTTGGAAAGCTAATAGAATGCAGGAAATGGATACAAAAACGCGATGTTCTAAACTGGATTCATAATTGAACACGGAAAACAGGAAATCGCAACGGAAATGAACAAATCTCAGCTCAGTCAAATAAAATGAAAGCAAAGAATTGCAGAACAAAAAGAAACGCTCCAAAAGCAACGAAGTACCCATGGTAGCGATCTTGCGATGGAAACGTTCGAGGACGGGAGCCACGGCTCTGATCTGAGCTCGTAGACTGAGTGGAGAAGTCCAATGGAGGTGGCGGTTCCACCGGGGAACGGAGGAACGGAAGGATCGGGCGGAGGCGGAGAAGGTAGTGCGTGACGAGTAGGGAGTTAAAGAAGGAGGATAGGCGAAGGTTCTAGAAACAGAAGAAGAGAAGAGTTTAGGCCTGGTTGCTCTGAGGAGCGAAGAGGTAGAAGAAGAGGCCGTTATATACATAGTGGTGATCACGCATTCGTAACAAAGGTAAGGATAGAGAGAGTGAGAGTGAGAGAGTGAGAGAGACAGAGTGAGAGAGAGTGCGTGTGTTATTGAAGAAGCTAGTAACGGTTCTGTGGCCTCTTCTGCAACCAGAGAGACAACACACGAGAAATGGAGATGGAGGGGTATGGTATGGCTCGTATCGTAGTGCGTGTGGAGAGCAAACGTGAATTAGGGCTGTGTGCCTTGCATTCGAATAAATCTTCTTATTATTGTTGCACCACAGATTCAATACATCCCACTGATGAAAATATTACAGGTCAATTAAATTTTTTTCTCGGTCAGATTTTTTATGTTTCCTATGATATGTAATACTATTATTAGTAGGATAATTTTGATGCAACAATATCACAAAAAATTTATTCGTTCGGTTGATACTTGATGCTGAATATTGTTTTGGATCAATTTCATCTTTTCTGATTTACTTTCTTTTTTCTTTTTATAAAATTGATAATCAAATTTTCGTAACGACATTATAACTATCAGATAATAGTCAAAAAAAATATAATTAATGCTGATGCACAACACATGGCAAGCCGTGTGGAAAATTTTATATTATATGATATTGAAATTTTCGTATTTATCTCTTCCTTTATATATATTAAATAAGTGGAATTCAATTATTTTTAATAAAAAAAGAGATATACAAATAAAATTTTAATATAAAAAATCTATTTCCACTTCCATGGCAAATTCTGGTAAATTGCTCCCAAATTAATGGGAATTCATGCATTAATTTGAGCGCAAGTATGTGTGACAATTGACAAGTTTTGATCAGTTGCCTAAATAGATATGCAATTGGTTGCACATCAATTTCAGCTTGATTATGTTATTTGTATAAAATATTTGAAAATAATAAATATATAACTACATTTTTTTTTGTAAGCAATATATAACTACATTTTTAAAATGATGAACAATGCAAGAATCCTTGTTATATAGACCAATGCTATGTAGATGTTTCTATGTGCTGCGACGTCTTTTTCTAATCAGCTCTCTCCACGCGTACAAATAAATGAATTTATAAAAAGATGACAAAGTGCATGCTGTTTTCGTTGGTCCAATGCAAAGTGCCGTATAACGCTGAAATTTTCTTAGTTAGCTCAGCTGGTAGCGAGGTTGCGTATTGCGTAGCCTCACGTTTGAATATTTTATGGATTTTATAAGAGTCGTGTCGTGGGAAAAGTGATTGTGTTATATTATAGAGATTCGTTTTGCATGCCAGAAATATATATTTTTGCTGCATGTCCCACAAAATATTGTGTGTGTAGAAAAAATTTTGTAATCATATTAAATAATAGATGATAAACCTATATTTTATTTTTGGATTTCATATATGTCATGTTGCATGATATATTTTTAGTGTCATGTTCTTCTCATAAAAAAAAATGGCCCCACTTCATTTTCTTTTTACTTCTTTCTTTTTGAGTGGGACATACATCAAATATATTAATATAACACTAAAAATGTCCTACATGTGTAAAACACTAAGAATTTGCAGCTTTTACTTTTCATTTTTCTATATGACTTTTAAGCGTGACTTATTTTTTACACATTAGAAATAATTGATTCATCCATATCACCGGTCATAGGCGAATCTACGTTGTTACTTATGCCCGCAAGTGCAGACATAAGTAGTGTTATGTTACTTGTGTCCGCTTGCCTTCGTATAGGTAGTGTTGACTTCGTATAGGCCCAGCTACCTAACACAAACGCTCACCTATCGCAACATTTTATGTATTTTTTTGATGGGATTTGTATTTTTTATATTATAGGAGATAACTTTATTATATATATATATATAGCCCATATTTCTCTCTCATCTCATATAAATTCACATGGATCCTATATATTTTTGGGAAAGGATATTGTGACAATTAAGTTATGTTACTACCAAGTGACTACCAATCAGTCTTACCGTTAGATCGATTATCTTGGTCAAACGGATATATTTATTTCCATCTTTCTATGGTCATGATTTCCCAAATTTAATACTTTATATTTATTTTCACCTTTGTATGGTCATGATTTCCCATATTTAATGCTTTCACTTTAAATATGGGGAATCATGACCATACAAAGATGAAAATAAATATAACCGTTGGATTAAGATAATCGATCTAATGGTGAGATTGTTTGGTTGTCACGATATCCTTCCCCTATATTTTTATGTTTTATTTCTCATAAGAGAAGAAACATTAATTTTTTTATTAAGTAATTTCAATTTTTTATTTACTACCACTATGGCGAATATGTTTTGATATGACATGAGATAATGTTTGATAGTATTAGCAATTTGTTGTAAAATAAAGGGTAACAAGCTATGATACACGGACATTGACACAGGACACGACACGCCGACACGTTAATTCTAAAAAATGTCATATTTCGACACGTTGGGACACGTTTTGATATTAAATAAAACTTTTAATTTATGAAGTATATATTATTTTTAGTATACAATAATTTAGTTTTATTTTCATTAAAATATATATTATAAATAATTAATGATTAATATTTAATTATAATCCCATTTTATTCAAATATCATAATGATTTATTATGTTTTATATTTCAAATAAGTGTAATACAAATTTTTTTTTGGTAGACAGTGAAATACATATATATTTAAATAAAAGCTGTTGTTGCACAAATATATATATATATATATATATTTTATATATTTTATATCTTATTCATTTGAAAAATAGATGAAATATATTAAAGGAAGGTGTTGTTGCACGAACTAACATTTATTATTATTTTTAGTACAAATTTGAAGTTTAATTTTTAGCCCACACTAAATGGTCCAACCCAGGCCCAATCTCAAATTAAAATGAAACCCTAATTTTATTGTTTCATTGATTGAGAAGTGCAGCCGCCATCTACCATCACAAGCTCATGTCACCAAACTAGCAGGAAGGGGCGGCGCAGTGGAAAGCAGAGACGGAAATTGTGGATCTGCAACAGCAAGTTAGAAATGAAGTGAGGCCGAGGGCAACGCGAGGAAGACGAAGAACGAGGCGAGGAAGAAGAACGAAGCACTCTTGGCAACGACGACGAAATGCTTGGCCGTGGTGATTGATTTCAAAAAATTTACTTTTTTGTCACTTGACTGTGTCCGACACGGTCAAAGTCGCGTGTTGGAATGGTCAACGTGTCTTGAAATATTGACCATGTGTCGAACGCGTGTCGAAGCGTGTCCGACACGTATTTTTTTAGATAAAGAGCAAGTCCGTGCTTCGTGGTAACAAGAACATAAAAGCAAAATAGAGAATTAGGACAACGAGAAAGAAAGATCCTTTCATTGTATTGTCTTGTCAATATGCAAGATATGTACATGGTCTCTATTAATAAACCCTTTACTACAATAAGTTACGATAGAATAAATGACAATGTTAAATCCTCTTAATTACATACTATAACTCATGGGAGTTACAAGAGCTATACATCATTCCTTTGCGGGTTATAGACATCCATATGGTTATATTTTATAACACTCCCCTTGGATGTCCATTAAAATAATGTACCTCGTTAAAACCTTACTAGAAAAAAATCCTGTGGGAAAAAAATGCTAGTGAAGGAAAGAGAGTATACACTTATAATAATATGTATTGCAAGCTGCCTCATTAAAAACCTTACCAGGAAAACCCAATGGGACAAAACCTTGGTGAAGGAAAAAAGAGTGCAACACATATTTTACTCCCCTTGATGATAACATCATTTAATGCCTTTGAGTCTACGTCTCTCAGTCCCATATATCAGCTTGTTGTGCTTCCACTTGTGGTCGAAATCATTTTTGGAATCTACCTTTGAGCGATTCAAGTAAATAACTTGCATTATTATTATTCTAGTATCTTCATGTTGGAGAAGAGTGTGATCCAGCTAATAGACATACAAATAAGAAAGAAAACGTAAGGGTAAATGAAGAGAAGATGGGGGGGTTAGAAAGTTGAACATCCACTTTATTAATATTTTCATAGCTCCACTTAGATGTTCACCCTTTATTATACGTTAATAAGACTGCTTCATTTAACAAATTTCCCGGAAAATTTTATATGCTTCAAGCATTTTAGATCCTTCTAGGGTATATATTTCACCATCGATCGAATAAGCCACATAAATAGGCTATAATAACATATATTAGACGCATGTCAATTTTTCATATGCTGCCAGATTAGTAAGATATGTGGATGTGATCACATCCACCACAAGAAAATACATATATTTCATATAATAAATGTCAGGCTTTTGTGAAAAATATACAAGTCGTATTTTATATCTTACGACTTCATTTTTCTCATTATATTTTTTGCACATTTGTATCCCACTGACTTTACACCTTCAGGTGTTTGGACTCTAATCAATTAGCTCCACAATTAGGTTTGATTAGCAACCCTAATTAGGTTTGATTAGAAATCCTAGGTTACTTTAATCTTAGGGTTTTTCCTTTATTAGGTCACTTATGCATTCCCATATAGTCACCTCAGGTCTTAGTTCATTAAGTTCACTAATTACACAATTAGTGCCTCTAAACCCTAATTAGGTCAATTTTTAGGGTTTTATAATTAATTAATCCATTAAGCATAATCCACCTCACTTCAACCCTTGATTAGTATCCTAATTAGGTATTGAAACCAATTTTGAAATACTAACCCTAATTTATCCTAATTGGCAGAATTGTTAAGGAGTGAAAACTAGGGTTTTTCACTTGTTAACTTCACCATTTCTTTAATTAATTAGGTCCTACACTTAACTAGTCAACTAATCCATTATTTCATTAAATTTTAAACATAAAATTCTAATTATAACCATTGGGGCAAATTTGACTTGATGTTGTTATTAGGGTTTAAAATCCATCCTTAAGTAAGATTAGTGTTCTTAAGCTTAAAGATTACATTTTTAACATTTTTCTTGGTTCCACTTATGATTTTCCACACTTTCCAACTTCAAGAACCCATTTTTACAACATTAGGTAATTAATATTAAGTTTGTTTTATCATGTTCCTTATTTAAAAATTTGATTAGTAGATCACAGATCCACTCACTGCTGTTTAATTGCTCTGTAGTCTTTACCCGTGTTCTTAATTGTACCCGAATTTCATAATTTTCTTAAGTTTAACACTATTGGTCCAATTATGACTTGTTAGGCATATACTGATCTTTCATTCCATCTTCTCATCTTTTTCCCATTTTGGGATTCCACCGGCTGCTTCTACAACAGTACAAAATGGCAGAAGTGACTTTCCCAAAATACCCCAATATGGGTATCAAACTTCCTCAAATCATATACTAACTTCATTTATGATAATAATCTCATCAAATTTGCTAAATTGGAGCTATTCTACTGGCTGTTATTGCGTCAGCAGACAAAATTAACAGATGAAAATCCACCTGAGTAGAATATTATCAATATGGATATAAAAATTCTTAGAATTTCATACTCATTCCATTTATGACCCTAAGGTCTTCATAATAATTCCCTAATTTCGAAATTATAAAATTAGGATTATTTTTGTGAGATTAACCATCTTAGTAAACCCAGGATTTTGGAGTAGTCTCCACTCATGAGTTCGCTTCCTGCATAAATGTCAAATAACATAGCATAGAATACATCATATATTTCTTACCCGTACATATTTCATACACATACTTACTCATAGGCTATACTCTAGGGGCTGTATCCCGCAAGGAGATCTTAACTTATACTGATACCTATACCCATACTCCCAGAGGCTGTATCCCGCAGAGGAGATCATAACTTATATCTATACTTATACTCCCAGGGGTTGTATCCCGCAAATAAGATCATCATATATCTTATAACATATTCTCTTATAACCTATCACATAGCAACATATCATATTACCTTATATTATTCCTATTATACTCTAACATCATATATTATAACATAACACTCAAAGCGTAATTTCTCACTTTGAACAATCCTTGAACTCCCAAAGCGTAATTTCTCACTTTGACCAGTCCATACATAATCTCCGAGAACATAAGTCTTCAACGGAGTGTTCATTGATCAAGAACCATATTCCATATATACATATCATTTCATGACATATCATATCATAACTGTCATACCATACCATATGCATGAGCTACATGAATGCAACTATACTATATATCTACATTCATCACAACATATACCATATGAACCATCATCCAAACGGACTATGGTGGAACAATATACTGTAGAAAACTCTGAAACCAAGAGCTTACCTGAAACTAGCTTTTATGTAAACCTTGCTCATACGTCACTAAAGTTATCCGTATATCCGTAACCGTCAAGATTAACTACTCAAACATGAACTTTATGTCAATACATAGTTACTTATACTTGAAGAATCCTCTTACGTACATACATATTTCGAAATTCTTCTTCGAGTTAGTTCACATAATTCTTAACATATTCTTACTTAACAATTCATGCCAATTCATACCAATTCACAAGTCAATACACAAACTTAAACATATACTTAAAGTCTTACATATTAACATATTTAACCTAATTCACTTAACCTATAGGTTAACTTAGGTTTCCACACCTTCAGCATACATAACATGCACTTGATTTTACTTGATTTATACAACCCAACACTTAATTAAATTAAAAACCAAACCTAGATCCTATAACCACATAGTAGCTGAATGGTACTAGTAAGGTTACCATGCATTTCATGCATCCCATTCTTCATAAAAAATTACTCAAAACAACTCTTAACTTTATTTTCCATTTTTAAACTCAATGATCACATAAAGTGCCAATAACCACTCTATGCTTTCAACTAATGAATCAACTAATTCATTTCACCCTACTACATTCATTTAACACCAAACATCCTTAAAACATAAGCCAACAAGCTTCCAAGCCTTTTTTACTCATTATGGCTGAAATATTAACTTAGTTTCCAGCCTGGACAGTCCGCATAATTTAATTCACCAAAAATTCATTTCTTATCCGTTTTCCCTGAAATTCTAGTATGTTATACTAGACATGTGCAAATTTAATTTGGAACAAAACACACTCAATTTGGAGGTCAATAACTCCATATATGAATTTTTTAACATAACAGCCCCAATGTTAATCCTAAAAGGTTGATAGGCACCCACCCACAGAGCCCATAGTTATGGAGGACCAGCCGAACCAAGGGAGACAGCTTGAAGGGGATAAGGACGGACGTGGCTTACGATGGAAGGAGAGGAGGGAGAAGAAGACACCTCAGTGGCTTAAGGACTTTGTGATGTTGACAAGTGGCTGAGCAATAATCAGATGACAAGGGTTATTGGGCTGAGGAATGGCTCATTAGATAATAGTCAACATTTCTGGTTTATAATAAAAGGGCTTTGTTATTATTGTGATGAAAAATTTAATAGGAATCATGTATGTAAAGGAAAGATGTTTTTAATGCTTATTCCAGAAGGTGAAGAGGAGGAGAAAGATGAAGAATTCGAAGTTACAAATAAGAAAATTGAAGGTGAGGAGGAAATACCTGGCATTAGCTTGCATGCTATGGATGGACAATACTCTTCTAGCACCCTACGGTTGAAAGGGTTCATCAACAAGAAACTGGTTCAAGTGTTGGTGGATGGAGGGACCATTCATAATTTTGTGCAAGAAAGGTTGGTTAGATTTCTCGGGTTGGAGGTGAAACCTATTAATCAGTTCAAGGTATTAGTAGGAAATGTGGCTAGTTTGGGGTGTAAGGGAGTTTGTTAGAGGGTAAGGCTGGAATTATAAGGGAACAAGTTCCTTACGGATCTGTTTGTCTTCCCTATCCAAGGGGCCGAGATAGTACTAGGAGTGCAATGGTTATCTGAGTTTGGGGTTGTTACTACTAATTATAAACAACTGGTATTGAAGTTTGAAAGGGAAGGGAAGGGAAGATGGCTGAGCTACAAGGGGAGAGCCGATGCAAGTAGAACCCATAGAGCTGCATCAGCTTCGCAGACTCACCAATTCGGATGTTGTAGCTACCTATTTCCAGATGCAAACTATTGATCACCATTATTCAAAGGACCCACTCAAGGAGGGAGGCTGTCATTCATTGATACAACCAGCATTACAGGAATATGAGGACATCTTTGCAACTCCCATTCAACTACCACCTAGACGATTAGAGGATCACCGAATTCACCTTGAACCTGAAACCAAAGCAATAAATGTTAGACCATACAGGTATCCATACTTTCAAAAGTCCGAAATAGAGAAGATGGTGAAGGAAATGTTAGATACTGGTGTCATTCGGCCTAGCTTGAGCCTTTTCTCATCACCAGCTCTGTTGGTCAAGAAGAAAGATCGGACTTGGAGGTTCTATGTAGATTACAAAGCCCTAAACCAAGTCACTATACCAAATCGATTTCCAATTCCTACAGTAGATGAGATGTTAGCCGAATTAACAGGAGCAGTTATTTTTTCCAAGATGGATTTGTGCTCAGGGTACCATCAAATCAGAATGGCCCCTGAGGATGTCTATAAAACATCCTTTAGGACTCGCCAAGGGCATTATGAGTTTGTAGTGATGCCCTTTGGGCTCACCAATGCCCTAGCAACCTTTCAAGGTATTATGAACTCAATTTTGATGGAGTTCCTGCGCAAATTTATTATAGTGTTCTTTGATGACATACTGATATATAGTAAGTCATTATTGGAACATGTGGATCACCTAAGGAAGGTTATGGGGTCTATTAGACAGAATCAATTGTATGCCAAAAGATCGAAGTGTCGCTTGGCCAGAGGGAGGTGGAGTACTTAGGCCACATAGTGGATGCAAATGGGGTGAGACCTGATGTGAGCAAAATTCAGGCAATACAGGATTGGAATAAACCTTCCAACTTGAAACAGCTACATGGGTTTCTTGGATTGGTAGGGTATTTCCGCAAGTTTGTTCGTGGATTTTCTCAAATTGCAGCCCCCTTAACTGCTTTGCTGCACAAGGATGCCTTTATCTGGAATGATAAAGCTGAATAAGCTATGTTAGAGCTAAAGAAAGCACTGTCTAACCCACCTATTTTAGCACTACCAGATTTCACTAAAAGATTTGTGTTGACTACAAATGCTTCAGGAATTGGAGTAGGAGTAGTGTTAAGTCAGGACAACCGACCTATAGCCTATTTCAGTAAGAAACTCAATCCGAAGATGCAACAGGCTTCTACCTACGTGAGGGAGATGTTCGCGATCACCGAAGGCGTTGCTAAGTGGAGACAGTATATACTAGGGGGACCCTTCACTATTAGAACTGATCAGAAGAGTCTCAGGGATATGATGGGGCAGGTTATCCAAACTCCTGAACAACAACGCTTTTTATTCAAATTACTTGGGTTTGACGACACCATAGAATACTACCTTGGAACTGTGAACAAAGTAGCCGATGCTCTATCTAGAAAATTAGAGAATGAGCCATCAGAGAACACCAAGGATGCTTGCACAATGGTACTCATCATGGTAACGTACAACCTGATTGAGCAAATCAAAACAGAGGTTCAAAATATGGCAGAGTTGATTCAGTTGAAAGAGAAGATTAAAAAAAGGAATAGAAGGGTATGAACATTACAGCTTACGAGACGTGCTTATTCTCTTTAAGGGAAGGATCACCCTAGCTTCTAATTTCGTGCTCCGCACTGTTATTCTACACGAGTTCCACTCATTATTAATTGGAGGCCACAGGGGAGTGAAGAAAATGTTGCAGAGAGTGCATCCTATATATTATCGGCCCAACCTGAAAAGAGATGTCCAAGAGTTTGTGAGGACCTATCCAATTTGTCAAGTGACAAAGTATCAACCATTATCACCTTCGGGGCTCCTTCAGCCCATGTCAGTACCTCTTGCAATCTGGGAAGATTTATCCGTGGATTTTATCATCGGACTTCCCAAATTAGAAGGGAAAACGACCATCTTGGTGGTGGTGGATCGACTCTCCAAATATGCCCATTTCATCGCGCTGCCTCCAAACTTCATAGCTACGAAGGTTGCCTCAGTGTTTTTGGAAAACATTTGTCGCTTGCATGGAATTCCTCGCTCGATTGTATCAAACAAGGACAACATCTTTGTGAGCAAACTTTGGGCTGAACTAGCGCGTTTGAGTGGCACAAAACTCTGCTACAGCACCACTAACCATCCTGAAATAGACGGACAGACAAAAGTTTTAAACAGGGGCCTCAAACAATATTTGCGTTGCTACACCATGGAATCCCCAAAACAGTGAGTGCATTACTTACCGTGGGCGGAATTTTCCTACTATCCAGCATACCACTCCTCGATTGGAACTTCCCTTTTTCAGATTGTATAGAGAAGAGCTCCTCCTAGCATTCCACCGTATGAAGAAATGACATCCCATATTGAAGTTGTTGATGCGTTGTTGACTCATCGGGATGCCATGATAAGGCAACTTAGAGAGACCCTGCACAGAACCAGACAAAGGATGAAGGCCCAAATAAACAAGAGAAGACATGATGTACAATTTGAGGTGGGCACCCAAGTACTGGTAAAGCTTCAGCCATACCGACAGCGTTCTGTCCGCAACCACACTTTTTCTAAACTCCGACGCCGCTTCTATGGCCCTTTTTCCATCACTGAGCGTGTGGGTCTGGTAGCGTAACGATTGGATCTTCCCGAGGAATATCGTCAAAACCCAGCATTCCACTTGGCTCCTCTACCACATACAAGCTGGGAAAATCATCCGGTCTCTAAACCTGTGGCTGTACTTCGAACCCGTGTATTGCAACATGGAAAAATGGAAACTTTACAAATTTTAGTGCAATGGGAAGGTTTATAGTTGGAGGACGCGATGTGGGTTACATACTCGGAGTTCGACCAAGCTTTCCCAAGTTTCGATCTTGAGGACAAGATCGCGTCTTCAAGGGAGGAGGGAAATGATAGGCACCCACTCACAGAGCCCATAGTTGTGGAGGACCAGCCGAACCAAGGGAGACAACTTGAAGGGGATAAGGACGGACGTGGCTTACGATGGAAGGAGAGGGGGGAGAAGAAGACACCTCAGTGGCTTAAGGACTTTGTGATGTTGACAAGTGGTTGAGCAATAATCAGATGACAAGGGTTATTGGGCTGAGGAATGGCCCATTAGATAATAGTCAGCATTTCTGGTTTATAATAAAAGGGCTTAGGATGTTGTTAGGCCCAATCGTATAATTTCCTTTGAATTGGTATTCTGTTGCCATATAGTATGGTAGGGACCTCAAGCAGCGGTTAGCCAAATTTGTTGTAACAAACTTCTTCTTCTCTCTTGCTAAATTCTCCTGGAGTTGCCGGCAACCTCGAATCTGTCGTTGATAATATCAAATTCACTACGTATTTCTTCAGTGACTTTTTGTTCAGATAGTTATTCTTATCTGAACATAACAGCCCATATATGAATTTTTTAACATAACAGCCCCAATGTTGATCCTAAAAGGTCCATAAGATTTTTTTTGAAATTCCTATACTTCATTCTTTTTGCAAACCAACTCTAAATCATATTACACTCATATTTCCATATACAAACTTGATTAAACACATCCTTTACCTATTTTATCACATACAAGAAATATACCATACCATTTAACTTAGAAAATAACAACTACATGCATCATTACTTGAAATGGCCGAATATATAAATTAGTTTCATTTTTTTGTTAAATTATTGAAAATTAAATATAATATACACTACAGGAATTAAAAATATTATTTAATATCAAAATATGTCCTAACGTGTCGAAATCTAATATTTTTTAGAATTAACGTGTCGGAGTGTCGTGTCACGTGTCCCATATCAATATCGGTGCTACATAGTTTACAACTTGGTTGTTAATATTTACAACGTAGTAATACAACTTGGTTGTTACAATATCCTTCACCATATTTACAACCCAAATAGTTTACAAACTCCTACAACCTATTAACTACCGTTAGATTAATTTTTTCATCAACGGTTCATAATACTCCAATCTAATACTCTGCAATTTCACTTTCACTCACGTTTATGCACATATACGAATCTCTTCCTCTCCCTCTGATCAATCTACAAAGCTTCTGCTTCCCTCTTCCTCGATCTCTTTGTTATTGTCTTCATTTTGGAGGACCCTAATTAAGCGCAAGACAACAGTTGAAATCGATTCTTTGCACCCTCCTAAGTTACAGGTCTGTTTAACCGCTCTTAATTTATGACAAAAATATTGTTACAGGTCTGGTTTTGTTTTTTTGTTGAAATTTACAATTCTGGTTAATCAAGTCGTCTTTTTTTTTCAATTTTATTTTTAAAAAAAGTTTACATAAATCTTTCAGATCTTTTTTTTATCTCTATTGTTCTATGTTCCTTTTTTTTATTCTCATAATTTTAATTTTAATTTTAATTTTTAAAGAAAGTTGGAAAAGGATATTGTAACTAGGGGTGCTAAACAAACTAGGGGCCTTAGGTTCGGCTCATGAAGGCCCAGACTTACGTATTTAAAATTGGTTGTTGGAAACAAGCTTGAACTTATATAAAACCTCGTTTAATAAAAAGTTCTCATGCTTTAATTCACAAGCTTGGCTTCAAAGCCTTTCAGGCTCGCCTAATATACTAACTTTTTTTTTTATATTTTTTATACTATTCATAATAACTCTCTCTCTGCTCAATCCATTTCACCTATTTCATTGGTTAAACAATTTTTTTGAATGTTTTTATTCTATATTATGCTTTTTGCATATACATTCAATTTATGAATCTTTGTGAAGTTATTAGTGTTGTTGATTATATATTTTGTTTGAATAAATTTTTGTTGTTTTATATTTTTAAATAGGCTAACAGGGCTGAATCAGGCTTATGTTATTTTTTAAAAATATAAAAGACAGGCCACATGCCGATAATTATATTCATAATAGGTAACAGGCTAGTCAGGTTGATACATTTAAACACAGACTTAACCTTTTAAGACCAAAACTCAGCTCGGCCCGGCTCATTAAAACCCCTAATTGTAACAACTTATTAATGTTTGAGCTTTTATTCCTCTTTTACTTTTGCTTTAAAAATTAAGGCTTGAGCTGGTAGTCTTTGAACCAAAGAGAGAGAGAGAGAGACGAGAACACCTTGAAACCCTAAGCATGGCGCATAGGTTGCTGAGGGATAGATCTTTGATACAATAGCCCTTTCAGTTGTACCCAAGATTTATCTGTTGCTGAGGGACCATGAAGCCACGGTTGGGAGAGCTCCAACTTCCCCATCAGCTGCGAATCCTGCCTCGACAATAACCCTTATGTTCACGTGGTTTGTCCTCTTTCTCGCACCCACTTTCGCTTTAAATTTTGTTGTATTTTTTTTTGTCTTCTTTTCTCTTTTGGTGATTTAATTCTTCTTTTGAATGTTTCTGTTTTGTTTTGTGAAATTGAAAGGGCTATTGTGTAGCAGGAAGGTGGTAGTTAAAAACAAACCTAACAAAAAAAGAGATGTGTTTGTTTAATTGGTTTTTGTTGTGTTTATTTTTGGATGCAGACAAGAGCCAAGTATGACAAGGAGTGTAAGATTTGTACACGGCCATTTACTGTGTTTAGATGGATGCCCAGTCGAGATGCAAGATATAAGAAAACTGAGATATGCCAGACTTGTAGTAAATTGAAGAATGTTTGCCATGTGTGCCTTCTAGATCTTGCATATGGA
Source organism: Gastrolobium villosum (assembly GCA_032173675.1). NCBI lineage: Eukaryota > Viridiplantae > Streptophyta > Magnoliopsida > Fabales > Fabaceae > Gastrolobium > Gastrolobium villosum. The sequence goes on along the minus strand of JAVKPL010011038.1, from coordinate 37,663 downwards.
CTGCCAGTTCAAGTGCGGGACACAGCTCTCGTCATCGATTCCAATGATGCCATTCCAATGATGCCATTCCAAGGAGTGATGTTAATAGAGAGTATTTTGCTGAACAGCACGACCGCAAGGTATGTTTTCTTATCATAAAGCATACTTATAGTTGATGAATATAGTTGAACATAATTCATTACATTTGCAAAGAGCCATCATTTATTGAAATGCGATGAAGTTTGTAAAGAACCAATTCAACCCAAAAGTTTAAGCAGGTCCACCTACATGTGCGAACAAAGAAATTCTACTTGAAAGAAAGTGGGGCGGCGAGAATCGAACCGGGGACACGAGGCTCTAATACCCACGAAAAGAACTAATTTAACCCAAAAGCTTAAGCTGGGTGTGGTCTTTCTAATGGTTTTATATATATCAACAAAGTTGTTTTGCCTTCTTTCATGCATAATTCCTCAACCATGGAAATATGATGTTTAACATTCTCATTTGGCACTCGGTATTAAAATCACAAATTTCTGATTTTTTTTATTGATTTTTTATTTTTAAATTTACGTGCTACTTTCACTCAGTTCATATTAGTCATTTCTCCGTGATGATCTTTTTACTAAGAATGTTTCATTGTGCAGGAGGCTAGAGCTGGTATAGATTATGAATCCTCTTTTGGTAAAGCACGCCCAAATGATACTATCCTGAAGCTTCAAAGGACAACTCCTTATTACAAAAGAAATTGGGCACACGTTTGCAGTTTCTACATAAGGGGTGAGTGTACTAGAGGAGCTGAGTGCCCTTATAGGCATGAGATGCCGATAACTGGGGAGTTGTCTCAACAAAATATCAAAGATCGTTATTATTGGTATGTATATGGTTGTTAAATGACATCCTCTTTGGTTATGAATTTTTCTTACTTGAACTCTCTTCCAATTTACTCTTTTTAACTTTGTTTTTACTTTAGAAGAATGTCTTGATGTTTTCTAAACATGCAGGGTGAATGATCCGGTGGCTTTGAAGCTATTTGGCAAGGGTCACTGAGCAGAATCCATCATGTCATCCTCTTCCCACTACAAGAAAATAGGCATTTAGAGGCAGGATTTCTGAGGCGGTTTATATGAAACTGCCTCTGATATACAATCCAAGGCGGTTCAGGCGACCCTTTTTAGGGAGGTCACAAAATTACGTCCAATATGGGCGGTTATCCCATAACCGCCTGGGATTTATTAAATGGAGGCGGTTCATTTGAATTTGGAGGCGGTTCATGTTTAAGTCATAAAATTGTATAAGATCATGGTTCGAACCCATACCCCTAAAGTAGATGCTGACTCTCTAACCATTGTGACCAATGGCTTATGATTATTACTTGATACCAATTATTTGTTAAATTGTAAAAGAATCTGTAAATTTTGCGGTTCCCTCTAGATGAATTGCATTTCCCACGCGTCAATTTTTTGGGAAAGTTACCTCTTCCCCCCTTTTCATTCTTTCACTTTCCCCTTTCACCTCCATACATTTTCACCTTTCAGTTTCCACACACCCTTTCCCGCTACACACACCTTCTCTCTTTTCTTTCTCTTCCATCGCTCAACGGTTTTTCACTTGTTTCTTTCTCTTCCACCGTTCACTATTTTCTCTTCCACCGTTCAACTCTCAACTATTATTAGCATCAAGTTTAGGTTTAAAGGTTAGGTTTTTCACTCTTTTCTTTCTCTTCCACTGCGTCTCAAGATTGTTCTTCTTTTTTAACGATTTTTACTTTCAACATATAGGCCTTCATTCAACGTTGAAATCGTCTTGAGGTAGTGACAGGTGAAGAATGTGTTGCCCTACAAACTAAAACTTGGTGAGTCATCAATCGATTGCTCTGGTTCATTACAAAATGCAAACTTTACTGTATCAACCTTCATCAACTCTTGTATTGACTGTTTTTTTTTAATCACGGATTTATTTCTCTCGATTTTTCCATCACAATGCATGACAATTTTTAAAATCGTTATGCATTTTAGGTTTTCGGTGTGTGCTTTTTTTTCCTTGTAAAATTGTATGACCATTTCAAACGATTTGTGTGTGCATCTTTGTTCTCCTTTCTTTAAGAACTTGGTTGATATGAATCTTGGGGTTTCGGTGTGTTCTTTTATTTTTGCATTATTTTAGTTTATAAACTTTCTACTACTGATTGGTTTTTGTTACAATAGGTTTATATTGTTCAGTTACTGTGCATGTCTTATGACTTGTTCATTGAGAGTAGAAATAATCTTTTTCATGAAACCTTGTTATTTTCATTTGGTTGGCTTTTATTATTATTAGTATTAGTATTAGTATTATTTTTTTGGAGAAAATCGAGCTTCCCGTTACTCAAGTTTGTTGTCATGATAGGGGATGACTGAATCTTGATCTCCACTGTAAAATCTCCCTCTCTCGTGATGAGATCATTTTGAGGAAACATAGGGTCAAATCCAGGCAAACACTTGCATATCCTATCATTGTCATTACAGCTAGAAAAATTCCCACAAATATTATATATCAAACACATGGTTTTGGGCTGCAGCCAATGACTGGATTCCTCTTGGAAATCACCCCTCACCTTAAATTGTATCACACCGGTAGAATTAATAAACAGCCTCGTGTTCTGAAGCTTGGAAGAAATTTGATTCACTGCACACATCATTTGCATCAGACGCACGTAATGTTCGTCTTGGTTTGGCTACTGATGGCTTTAATCCATTTGGTAATCCATTTCCCTCTACTGTAAGGATATTTTGAATTTGCTGAATATTGAAGAATGTCTAGTTAAATAGGGGTTTAGGACTCTGGGAGAGTTGGGGTGTGGTTCATTGTATATGAACCATCTATGACAAATTGTTGTGTGAACCTAATGAGAAAGGGAATGACATTAGACTCGTTGTATTGCTAATAATTCTGAATTGTATTGGCTAGTGAATGACATTTCCTTTCTTTCTACACTACTGTTATTTCAAATTGTATTGGACTGTGGAATTGCATTAGACTCCTTATATTTATCACCACTACATTTTGTACGTGTACAATTTAATTTGGTGGAGTGATTGTTAAATCATTTTGATTCTCTTTAGAGTGCTGCCTCAGTTTTAAATTATTTGTTAACTGTATGAATGCATATGGATTCATAAATAATGTGGAGAATTAAAGATTGGTTGTTGCTGTCCAACATTTATATATTAGCTTATTGTCATAGTGATATGATGTTGGTGGCTGTCATGAATTATGAATGAGTGTTACTAACTAAATGAAAATTTTGAAGATAATTGTTGTCAAGTGTGTTAAGGATGTGTCTCTCCCTTAAGGTATACTCTATTGTATACAGTAATTTTATCAGTTGCATTGAATTGTCTGACTGAGTTCATCAATCAGCCTTAAGTAAAAGTGAATCTAGTTTGGTAATTGAAATATTATTGTTCCCTTGGTTGCATCTGCATAATTGTACCCTTCTAAGGAGAGTTTTTTTTCTAATTTGTGTTGGAAACTTGTAAACTTGGCTATGGCTAATATATGCTTCTTTTTTTAATTGCATTAGGCTGCAGACTTGGGATCTCCGGGAGTTAGAAGATCCTCTAATGGTAGTCATGACCCACATTGTGAAGAACCAAATTCATCACCTCTACCACCAGCACCAGAATCTTAAATTTTATATTAGGATATCTATTTTGATGGAAATCCATATATGCACACTTTTTGTTTCCTACATATGGATGTAGTGTAGATGACATTGTGCATGGATTTCTTCCATGAATGGTTGTTAATTTTTTGGATTTTAAACTCCTATGATATTTCTAGATTTTTGTTTCCTGGATATCAAGTAGATGACATTGTGCATGGATTTTCTTTCAATGGATGGTTGTTAATTTTCTATTTTGTTAACTGTTGCTACCTTTCATACTCCTTTTTTTTATTTACCTTTTCATACTCCTTTTTTTTATTTTAATTAATTTTTTATTGGACATTGTAAGATAGTTAACCTTAACAAAAACAAAAATTACGTAAATTTTTTTATTGGAAATAATTTTTACATAGCAAATAAAATAGTATTTTTTAATAATCGAAATTGTAAATAATTATTTTTATCTAACAAAAACCTGCAAAAATTACTGAAGAAAATAATTTAAAATAAAAAGGTGAAAATAACTGCTCATTACAATTGCTACCTTTCTGCAGGCGGTTCTAAAAACCGCGTGGAAAAATTACGAATAACAACCGCCTCAGATAATTAATTTTAGGCGGTTTCCCAAACCGCCCTAAAAGGATTGGTATTTCATATTTAAGTGATATTTTAGGCGTTTGCAGCCGTCACGGTAACCGACGAAAATAACCATAGGCGGTTTGTCCAGCGGTTTGCTATAACCGTCGAAGTATGAGTGCGCGACAGTGTTATCTCAGTCGGTTGAATAACCGTCGGCTTCTCAAACAGAGGCGGTTTTAACCGCCTGAGTTTGTAAAAGTAACCGCCTTTACATGTCTACTTTCTTGTAGTGTCCTCCGGATCTATATCCTCCTCAGACACCCATTCTCCATTTTTCTTTATAAAGATCTCCTTAAAACTAGCATGCACATCCTTCCTCTCCTTTGTATTTCTTTAAATAAAAAAATAGGCTAGTATAGGATAGAACCAACTCGACTATTTTTTTTTTTTAAATTGAATAAAAGCTTTGTTGATTACGTGCTAAATACAAAATACTTGAAAAAGGTATTTGAAATAATATATTGAATTGTATAAAAAAAATGTACAAGATACTCTATATATAGAGTACAGAAAAAACCTAATGGGCCAAGCCCAAAAATAATAAAACAAACCCTAGAGAAATCTAGTTCCTTCTAGAGGATTCTAACTAATTACAAATAATTACAAATAAATAAATAAAATACTAATTCTAATATTTATAACACTCCCCCTCAAGCTGAGGAATAGATATTTATCATTCCCAGCTTGCTAATGAGCTCTTGAAACCTATCATTTGGAAGACCCTTAGTCAAGACATCAGCCAATTGACGACCAGAAGGGATATATGGAGTAGTAATTAGGCCACTATCGAGTTTCTCTTTGATGAAGTGATGATCAATTTCAATATGTTTGGTTCGATAGTGTTGGAATGGATTGTGGGCTATACAAATAGAGGACTTATTATCACATAGCAGCTTCATAGGTCTATCACATTTTATTTTAAGATCATAAAGTACAATTTCTAGCCACAGCAACTCACAAATGCCTTGGGACAGAGCTCGAAATTCAGCTTCTGCACTTGATCTGGCAACCACATCTTGTTTCTTACTTCTCCATGTCACCAAGTTACCGCAAAGAAACATGCAATAACTAGTGGTAGAACGATGGTCAGTCACAGATCCAGCATAATCAGCATTAGTGTAGACTTCTAAAGATAGATTGTTATCCCGTCGGAACAACAATCCTTTACGAGTAGTAGCTTTAAGATACTGAAGAATTCTCTCTACTGCCTGCATGTGTTTCTCCTTTGGATCGTGCATAAACTGACTAACAACACTAACGGCATAAGCTAGGTCTGGTCTAGTATGAGCCAGATAGATCAATTTCCCAACTAGTCGTTGATATTGTCCTTTATCAACTGGAGGACTCTCCTCTTTATAGCCTATCTTGTGACTCTGCTCAATAGGAGTATTAGAGGATTTACACCCAAGCTTTCCTACTTCTTTGAGAAGATCAAGAACATATTTCCTCTGGCTGATAAAAATTCCTTTCTTTGAATGAGCTACTTCTATCCCTAGGAAATATCTCAGTTTCCCAAGGTCTTTGATTTCAAACTCAGAGCAAGTCGTGTTTGCAGAATCTTTTTCTCCATAGAATCATCACATGTGATAATAATATCATCAACATATACAAGGAGCACAGTAAGCTTCCCATTATGGGAGTGTTTGAAGAAAAGAGTGTGATCTCCTTGACTCTGTCTGTATCCTAAGGTCATCATAATCTGAATCTTATTTCCAGGGGGAGAACCGTTCTTCAGAAGACTCGTCTCCTTCCTTCTTTGAGCCTCGATCAGTCTTCTCTCTACCTAGTGTATCTGCTCCTGGTTTGTCAGAACCTTCAAATACACCTGAGATACGGAAAATTTTGACACCTGAATTGGTATATCAGAGGAGGAAACAACCCATATTGTCTCACCAGCAACCTCAATCGTCTGAACCACTGGTAAGTCCTGAATCTCCTGTTTCTTCCGAGTCTCCTTTTCTCCTGAATCTTATATTTCTGATCATGATATTAATACTTCTGATGAGTTACCCATTAACGTTGATTCTGATAATTTGCCCATTGCTCTTAGAAAAGGAAAAAGATCTTGTCATAAGAAAATTTGTTCCTCCTATCCCTCTTGTACTCAATACCCTATCTCCCATTTTGTTTCCTCTGCTAATCTTTCTGTGCAGCACAAAAGCTTTGTTTCAGGACTAGATTCTATTGCAATCCCAAAATCAGTACATGAAGCCTTGAAAGATGGGAATTGGGCTCAAGCCATGCAAGAGGAAATGAATGCGTTGGAGAAAAATAAAACATGGGATGTTATTGATAGACCCAACGGAAAGAAAGCAGTAGGGTGCAGATGGGTTTATGCCCTGAAATATAATTCTGATGGAACTCTTGAAAGATAGAAGGCTCGATTAGTGGCCAAAGGTTACACTCAAACCTATGACATTGATTACGAAGAAACCTTTGCTCCACTTGCAAAGATGAATACGGCGAGAGTCTTATTATCCCTTGCTGCCCATTCCAATTGGGATATAAATCAATTTGATGTGAAAAATGATTTCCTCAATGGTGAGTTAGAAGAAGAAGTCTACATGGAAATCCCACCTGGTTTTGATTCTGTGAAGGGAGAAAATAAAGTTTGTAGATTAAAAAAGGCCTTGAATGGATTGAAGCAGTCACCTCGTGACTGGTTTGGAAGGTTTACTAAGGTTATGATGACCTTAGGATACAGACAGAGTCAAGGAGATCACACTCTTTTCTTCAAACACTCCCATAATGGGAAGCTTACTGTGCTCCTTGTATATGTTGATGATATTATTATCACAGGTGATGATTCTATGGAGAAACAGATTCTGCAAACACGGATTGCCTCTGAGTTTGAAATCAAAGACCTTGGGAAACTGAGACATTTCCTAGGGATAGAAGTAGCTCATTCAAAGAAAGGAATTTTCATCAGCCAGAGGAAATATGTTCTTGATCTTCTCAAAGAAGTAGGAAAGCTTGGGTGTAAACCGTCTAATACTCATATTGAGCAGATGCACTAAGTAGAGAGAAGACTGATCCAGGCTCAAAAAAGGAAGGGGACGAGTCTTCTGAAGAACGGTTCTCCCCCTAGAAAATAAGATTCAGATTCTTGAAATGTGACATCCATATAAACAAATTTTTTTTGACTTGGTGGATGATAACACTTGTACCCTTTTTTATAAGGGGTATAACCAAGGAAGACACACTTAAGAGCCCTAGGATCCAACTTACTCCGATGTTGTTTATGAACATGGACAAAGGCAATACATCCAAACACTCTTAGTGGAAGGCTCTGCAATATGTGAACAGAAGGAAAGAAGAAAGTCATGGAATGAATAGGACGGATATTGTTAAGGACCCGTGAAGGTAAACGGTTGATCAAAAAAGTTGCAGCTAACACTGCTTCTCCCCAATAAGAACTAGGAATAGATGTATGGAAAAGTAGTGCTCTAGTAACTTCAAAGAGGTGACGATTTTTCCTTTCAGCAACCCCATTTTGTTAAGGGGTATCAACACATGTGAGCTCATGAATCATACCTCTGTCTGAAATGAATTGTGACAGACGTTGATTAACGTACTCAGTACCATTATCAGATCTGAGTCTTTTAATACCCTTACCAAACTGATTCTCAACCATTTGATGAAACCTAATAAATATCTCTGGTACTTCAGACTTGTTTTTCATCAAGTATATCCATGTTACCCGAGTACAATCGTCAATAAAAGAAACAAACCATCTTGCACCTGAAACACTGTGCACTTTAGAAGGGCACCAAACATCAGAATGGATAAGAGAAAAAGGTTCCCTGCTTTTAATAGTGCTAGAAGGAAATGACACTCGATGGTGTTTTGCAAATTCACAAACATCACAATGAAATGTCTCAACTGACTTATTGAGAAACAGAGAAGGGAACATAGACTTCAAAAGACTAAATGGTGGATGCCCCAGACGCTTGTGATGGAGCCAAATCATAGACTCTGCAGTAGAAGGATGACGTGTCATTAATAACTGATTTTTGCCAGCATGGTCTGGAAGGAGATGATACAACCCATCCTGTTCATTAGCAACTCCAATTGTCTTCTTCGTGGTAAGATCCTGAATAACACAATGAGAAGAAAAAAATGTTATAGAACAATTCAAATCAGTTGTAAGTTTTTGAGTGGAGATAAGATTGGTAGAAAGCTGAGGAACATAAAGAACATTTTTAAGAAACAAGGAAGGTTGAATTTGAATGTTACCAGAACCGATAATTGATTTATGGGATCTATCAGCTACGGATATAGTATGATTACCAACAGTAGGATGATAAGAACAAAACAACTCAGTACAACAAGCCATATGATCAGTTGCACCAGAATCCAAAATCCATGAGGTTTTAAAATCAGTGCAAGAAGCAATAAGAGATGTAGAACGTGTGCTCTTACCAGATAAGATCAAAGAACTATCATGCTCGGCCATTCTTCAATAAAAAAAAGTTAACAACCAGCGATAAAATCAACCAAACAGAATATCAAATGACCTCCGATCAAAGATGTGAGCACAGATCCAGAATCGCCTTGGAGAAACGATCAAGACTGCAGTGGACTGACCACGATAACCGCCGCGACGCGCCGTCACGCGTCGGAGAAGCTGGCGGCGCGTGGGTTTCACACGCAGGGAGAAGGGTGGCGCGTGGAGGCGCGTCTGATGTCCGATGACCTTGGGTTTTTCAGGGCAGCATCGTCCGGCAGGTGCGGCTGGGTCTGTGGTTGGTCAGAGCAAAAAAACGACCGAAAAAGTGCCTAAATCGTGAGGACAGGTTCTGAGTTTGACAACGAGGGTGAACAGGAACGCTGGTGAACAGGTTCTGAGTATTCTGATGTGTGAAGAAGAAAAAATAATAAAGAAACAGAGATGTTCTCGGTCCAAGAGGTCCCCGGAAAATTTTTCCGGTGGCGGCTGATGGCAGCGAGAGACGAACAAGGTTTTGTAGGCGCGGAAGCAGAGCCTTTAGGATCAGAGCTCTGATACCAACTTGAAAAAGGTATTTGAAATAATATATTGAATTGTATAAAAAAACTGTACAAGAGTACTCTATATATAGAGCACAGAAAAAACCTAATGGGCCAAGCCCAAAAATAATAAAACAAACCCTAGAGAAATCTAGTTCCTTCTAGAAGATTCTAACTAATTACAAATAATTACAAATAAATAAATAAAATATTAATTCTAATATTTACAACAAAAATCGTTGGTATGTTTTATTATGATGGTACTATAGTATTAAACATAAAAGAAGTGAGGGACAAACTAACTGAATTAGTAATTTAAATCTCTTAATCTGTTATTATCACACTTCTATCATGCATAAAAAAGGATTGAGTACCTGATATTTTCAAGTCAGATCATTAAGCTATAGGAAAATTTTAGCTTCTTTTTGTTAAGGTTCCAAATTAGCAGACACTAAAACTTGTAAATGGGCATAGCATGGGAAATATAATTGTAAAAACAATGTGATAAGCTTGAACCAGCTGAATGTGAACAATGCAGAACAAAATGCTGGCAATAGCTTTCTTCAGGCGAGATTGATAGATTTGACTTGATGAATCAATAAATCATATCATTCTCAACTCAAGTATAACTCACATCTTACATACGAGTTACAAAACATTATAATTCAAATGCCATCAAATGCTATTGTGGGGAATGCAAGATACTTCTTATTCTTTGGCCATGCATCAAACAAGAGACACAAAGACTCGAGTTATATAACGAGAAATTCGTGATGTAAAATAAATGCTCTAATAATCAAAAACTCGCATATGGCTTATATAATGCACACAATGGGGTAGTTGCAGCTCATACTTCAAAGGTTTGATCAATTAAACTCCATATTTTCAGCTAAAATTGTAGGGTTGTGTCTTAAAAAGGTATTATCAATGTTCTGACTAGAGATATGCATGGGTCAAACCGAAAATTTTGAAAAACTGAACTGAATTAGTTTAAATGGTTCGGTTCGAAAATGGTTTGATTTGGTTCAAAACTGGTTCGGTTCATAAGTGGTTCGGTTCGGTAGGAAACGGTTCGAAACCAGTTCGGATCGACCCTATTTTGAAAATAAAAAAATTTAAGATTTAAAAAATAAAGTTAAAAAAATAAATTTGGTTCGGTTTTAAAACAGTTCGGTTCGATTCAAAATGGTTTGGTTCATAAACTGGTTTTAAATACCGGTTTGGTTCATGAGCTGGTTCTTTAAAAATCGGTTCGGTTCATGAACTGGTTTTAAAAATTGGTTATTTTAAGGCGGTTCGGTTCGGTTCATGGTTGGGTTCAAATTTTTGGTTATTTTGCACATCCTTAGTTCTGACGACATCCAAACAAACAATAAGGAAGCTCCAAATTGAGTAAAGTAAAACATGTATATCTTGAGCTAGGAAGCTCCAAATTGAGTAAGGTTTGGATATATGTAAATTTAAATCAAATATCTATAACCTGGTAAAGTCCTAGAATATAATGATAAGTGGATTAATCTTAGTTTTATTTTGAAGTTGCTGCCTTATTTCCAAAAGTTCAGTTTGAAACAGTTTGCTTGTGATATGCATAACTTGAGATGAATAAATCTAATCGAAACTTATAATATGTCTTTGGAAAGCTTAAGACGTCTAATTTAACATCGTAAAATATTAGAATTGGTGGAGGAGTAATGTAAATCTAGTTTTGGAAATAGTACTAGTTGTTCAGTGTTTAATACATCGATAGAGTCTGTTTCTTTTGATTGTTCTTTAGTAGAAGGACTTATGGACTCTATGGCTCCCTTAGTTGAGTCTTGTATTATGATAAGGAAAGGAAAAATTTTATTGACAATTTTACATTATTTATTTTGAAATCTAGCTATGCTTAATATCATAGTTAAGTTAATACACCAAGCGTACACATGGTATTACAGTTCGAATCTTTATACATTTATAGGTTAGTCTCCTCAAAATTGATTCCAAGGGAACATGTTACATTGCTAGCGTTGCACATATAAACTCGAGCATAAATGTAATGCATATAAATGAAGGGTTTTATAATTCTTATGTTGAAGGAGAATTGAAATCTTATGTTGTAGAGATAAAAAGCATGTGGGACGTGTTAGCATAAATGAAATGCATATAAATGAATGGTGCCTAATAGCTCGAGGTCACATGTGTGCAATAACCCTAAGGGAAATAATTTATTTTCTTTGTGGTTGTCCTTCTTCTTCACATACTTTCTAATCTAAACTCTTTTCTTTGATTTTGGTTTTAGAATTTATATTATAATTTCAAACAATAATGTTTATCTTTGACATAAACATTTAATTCTATTAGCCGTTAATTAAGTAATGTTATAGAAGGAACTAGATGCTCCTTTTATAATAAAATACATTATATAGTAACTGATGTTTGACATTTAGACTGTGTCTCATTCAATGTTGATATCTTTAAAATATTATTCATATAATATTTTTTTAAAAATGAAAATATATTAAAATGGTTACAACAGTTACATCATTTAAGCAGCTTTTAAGACTTTTGTCGTAATAATTTAATTTTAATATTTTAAATCCTTTTTACATCAAAAAAGAAATTATGGTATTTCATTGTGTCTCACTTTGCTCTTTATTTAAACATGCACCAAATCCTTAGTCTTTCATTCCTTCTTTAACATTGGTTTCCTGCTCCTCTCCCTTACCAAATCCTTGATCTTTCATTCTTTTTTCTTCCTGTTTAAAATTCTAACTCTTATCACCATGAATCGGAGAACCAAACCGAGCCAATCTCATCCTTTTCACAAGTATCGTAAGCTCGGCTCACTAGCCCAAATTCGTGCCTCACAGATTATTGCTAGATACCACCGAGTTAACTTATCGCGCCTGCTCACTCTGCGTCATTCGCAGCCGCTCTCAAATGAGGATCAACCTCAGGTAAATGCCAGTGATGATTTTTCTTATTTTGTCGAGACAATCTATGCTCCACGATGTCTGCAGAGGAAAAAAGTCATTGCCCCCAAGTCTGTCTTGTTTACAACTGATGGCAGTTGATTTGTCTAATAATGAAACTAGTGTCGCGAATTGAATCGTATATATGAATGATGTAGTTTTTGTCGAAGAAAAAATTAAGTTGGTACCTCTTATAGGATGTGAGTTGTTCAATTGGTGCAAAATAAATAAAAATCTATTCAGTTAGAGCTTAAATGGATGAAATAAAACCAAAATTCCAATTTTACAACATGTTCCTGATTTCGACTTTGGATTTATTCCTTATTTATCTTGAGAACAATTAGAGTTGAATGCTTTTGGAAAGACAAGGAAATAACTGCTTCCAATTTGTTTTAATTGTATAATGTTGATCGCCTATCAGTGTCCTAACAAATGGAACAATATACATAACTTTACAACTACATAGTTGGTTAAGTGTAAATATTAAATTTGTCTATAAATGCATTTTTTCCTTTAAGGACAATGGCTTGATCATTTATATTATGAAATTTAACATTAATTTAGGGATTGAATTGATGTTCGAAGATGTATTGACACTAATAAAAAATGCCATTTTTTCAACAGAAAAATTCGGTCAAAAACTTCATTTTCGATGGAATTATCAACAAAATTCAAGTCGTCCAATTTCTCTTCATTGCTAACAATTTTTTTCGATGGAATTAAATATTCTATCAAATTTTTTAGAATGGAAATTATTTTAGTCGAATTTTTTTAAGGGAATTAAATTTCGTATGAACTTTATTGTCGAAGAAGAGATTCACTAAGGGGGCGTTTGGTTTAGGGATTCTGTTGAGAATGATAGATAAATGAGAAGTGGGAATATAAGAAACCATGTTTGGTTCAAGGTGGTTCCTGACTTAGCTACCTAAATGAGAATGCTACCAAACGTATTTCCCTATCTATTTCACGTGATATTGCCGACCAAAGTTGCCCTTTCGTAGGTGGTATTATTGAAAACCTCCATATTTGCTCACACCTCATACTAAAGAAAAGACCAGCGTACCCCTTGTTTGAGCAATGTCGTAGGGAGCTCTATTTTCAGACTTGTTTAGATATGTCACTTTCCAAAGACAAAGATTTTTTCAAGTTGGGTATTGTGTTCAAGTTTTGAAATTTGGGTAATAATTTCGAGGATTCAGAATCTGGGTGTTTGTGGGGTTAGTGTGATTGTAACGAAAGATGGAGTCTTGGTCATTGGTTGATGGAGTAGTGGAAGAGATAATGAGGATTCATAGATCTTTGCCAGCTAGACCAGGGATTGATGAAGTTGAAGCAACGAAAGGTTTGATTATAAATGTTGAGAAGGAAGATGTAAGAACCCGCACCGTTAATTAAGGTAATTAATTAATTAATTATCATAATTAGGAAATAATTCCATAATTTACCATAATAATTATTATGAGGCTCTGATAATTATAGTAAGTGGATAATAAAGCCGAAAGTCGCTTTTCGGATGAAAAGCGCAGATACCAGTTTTGCTACCCGGTATAAATATGCACCGGTGAAGTACCCTGGAAAATTATAATAAGTGCATGATAATTACTAGAATAATATGTAGGACTTGTAAAACAAGTTTCAAGTCAAAATAATGAGAACTGATACCAGAACTGATACTAGCTATGGAAAAGCGCGTACCGGAAAGATGCTCCGAAAAATATAATAAAAATATAATAATTCTTGTAAAATTGAGTAAGTTAAGAATCCTGAGTTTGGGATTGAAATGCTAAGCATAGCAGTTAAAGCTAATACTGTGTGATTAACTCTTAAGAGAATATAAATATGCATGTTTGGCCCAAAACCCTAGGCATCTCAGTTTCTACACGTAGAGAGAAGACTGACCAGCTTCTCTTGTTACTGTTCCATTGCTCCCTCATCATTTTCTTAAGCCTTGTGACCTCTTTTCCTCCATTTCTTTTCACCTTGTGCCTTGTGTGAGTGGGAGAGAGCATTGTGGGTGTAAAAGGAGCATCTTTGCTGAGTCTTGTGGCTGTGTGAAGTCAGTTTAGGGGCTGAGTTGTGTTGAGTGGGTGTTGTGAGCCTTTTCCTTGGTTGTGGGAGCTCCAAAGAGCAAGCTTTGTGGAGAAAGATCCTTGCTTGTGTGGTATTTTCGTGCACCTTAAGGGACAGTACCTTAGCACCTGATTTGTGAGCTCCAAAGGCACTTTGAGTTGCTGTTTAAGCCTTGGGGCAAGTTACCTAACCTTGATCTTGTGTTTTAATGGGTTAAAGGTGGTGTCTTAGTATGTTTAGGGTTAAAATGAAGTAACCAATACCTAAGTGAACTTGTACATGCTTAAAAATGGATCCTTGGACGTGTGTAAGTGTTAAAAGTTGGACCTTTGGTGGATGTTTTCACGAAATGCAGAAACTGCATTCTGTCGTAAAATATCCGGATATGTGTTCGAGAAATATCTGGATATTGATATCCAGATATGGTATCCAGATATTGATATCCAGAAATGGGGTTCTGTGATATCCGGATGTAGGATATCCGGATATGACCCCGACATATATCTAGATATTCTGGAATTTCGATGAACAGTGAGGTAATGTTCATGCAGAACTAATCTATGGGTTTATGTACCCTAGTTGATGAAGTGGTACTTCTGGAATTAATTATCTAAGTCATAACCTAAGGGGTTAAGGGCCTATGGCATTTTGGGAAGTCTTAAGACGTAAAACATAAAAGGAAAAACATAGTCTTTATGCTTATACGTATGAGCTTTGGGTAATGATATATTATTGGTCCATACAGATTGTGATACTACTGTGTTTGGACTTTGAGAGTGGTTGGACTCTTGGCTTGGATTGATTGCTTGCAAGGTAAGCTTTCGTGTCCTCGGTTTAACCACGTTGTGGTTCCACCATGTCCCATGGGGAGATGGTTTATGCATGCTGTGTTACATGCTTTTGATATTTTGGAAATGCTGTTGAGCTGTTATATGCAATGTGCTTTTATGATATGCGTGTAAGTCCACCTATACGGTAAGCCTGAGTATGTGACGCATACAACAGGGTGAGGCTGTGGGTGAGGTGCAAGCGATGTTCCTTGTACTACTATGTGGGTAATAGATGAATTCCTGCATTTTCTCTGGCTAGTAGAATAGTGATAACTCATATGGCATGGATATATGTTGCACTGCATAGTTTTGGAACTTATATTGGAAATTACTGCTTTTAGAACTTATATTGCACATGTAAGTGAGCTTGGGGTGGAAGATCCTTGAGGACCCCTTGTCTTATTGAGATTTCTTGTTAGAGATATCACCCCACGTTTGAGGACGCTTATTTTAGGTTCAGGTAACCCTGGTGTTGAGACCTCGAGTGGCAGGAGGCCAGAGTTGAGTTAGATATTGTCGTATGTGCTGACATGTTGGATGCTGGATCCTGTTTACTGTTTTATGCTTTTAGCTTCAGATAGTACTATGATGTTTGCTGTTGGATAATGTATCAGGATATTGTCCGGACTACGTGTTGTAGATCCGTGACTTTAGATATTCACTTTAATATTTATATATGAGGTATTCAGTTAGTTGTCTTGCAATTTACATACAGGCGTTATTTTATGAAATTGATTAAGTAATCAGCTTGGCTAAGGTTAATGACGTCATAATTGAATTAAAGAAAAAGTTATTCCGCATCTTAATTAAGCGTGGCTTAATACGATAGTATGTTAACAAGCCGGGTTAACACGGGGTGTTACATTTTATGGTATCAGAGCATTTTCTAGGGAAAAGCCTGTATGTATTGCAATAACTTAGGATGTTTCGTTGCGTGCCTATCTTGTGTTCTCTCTGATTGGTGTGTATTATGATAATGCATATGTGACCACATGGCGTGGGCCTGATCAACTCATTCTTTGTGTAACTTGTGCAGAGTCTTGGTACAACCAAGGAGGAACCAGGGTACGAGTGAGGATCAACCGGATCCTGTCTTGGCTGCATTGGTTGAGATGCAGGCGGCCCGACTAGCCGACCAGGAGGCCACGAGGTTGGCAAACCAGGCTATGCTGGATGCCATTAGACAGGCGAATAGGAGAGCCACTGCAGATATATTGGAGGAGAACCGGATGGCAAACATGACTATGATGAGGGTCATGTTAGAGGAGCTGGGGGTTGGTCCTGCCGTTGGCCAGTGTCCTCCACCACCTCTACCTCCACCGCCACCACCACCACCGCCTCTACCTCCACCTAGTCATTAGGAGGACACCCAGAGTCAGATGGGTGAGGGTAGTCACCTGACGGGGGCTATGCAGGCCGTTCCTATTTTTGTCAAGGATCGTGATGAGATTGACCGCCGGCTGAATGCTTTCCGCAAGCATAAGCCACCTACTTTTGATGGGTCCTATGACCCTATTGCTGCTGCTAGATGGCTCCAGGACATGGACAAGATATTCAGGGTGATGCAGTGCATAGAGCCACAAAAGCCGATGTTCGCCACGTACATGCTGGAGGGCGATCCCCGTGAGTGGTGGACGAACACTTCCCAGGTGTTCGAGATGCAGGGGCACGTGATGACGTGGCCATTCTTTGAGGACTGGTTTCTGGGTCGATACTTTCCCTATGATGCACAGGAGAGGAAGTAGGGTGAGTTCGACAGGTTGGTTCAGGGCTCGTTGTCTATTGACGAGTACCTGGCCAAGTTCAATGAGCTGGTCAAGTTTGCTCATTTTCGGATGACGAGGCCGACTCCCATTTTCTTAGCTGGTAAGTTCCGTAGGGGACTTAATGAAGACATTGCTGGTCACCTTGCTGGTTCTGCTTCGAGAGACTTTGGGGCTCGGGTGCAGTAGTGTCATGATATTGAGGATTTTTGCAGCGCAAGTAAGGCCAAGAAGGCCAAGATTGAGGTGCCACAGGGTACTGGTGGTTCCACTTCCTGGAGAGACAGGAAGTTTGGGAACAAAGGAAAAGGAAAACAGTTGGCGGTTAAGCAAGCGCCAAATCAATTCAAGAGGACTTCTGCTCAGGGGAGTACAGCTAGACCTCCTACTCCCAGATGCTCGGGACGCGGGAAGACACATTTTGGGCCGTGTTCCACAGGCCAGTTGATATGTTTCCAGGGTGGCAAGGAGGACCACTACTCTAGAGATTGCCCGTCGGCGACGGCGAGAGCTGCTGTAGTGCAGGAAGTTCCCTTGCAGATGGTTCCTACAGTGGCACCAGCAGTACCACCTGCTACTGGGTGTGTGTACACCCTTGATTGGAAGCAGTCGGACAGAGCTCCGAACCTTGTCAGAGGTACAGTTAGCATTGGTGGTTCTGCTGTAGATGTCTTGTTTGACTCCGGGGCTACGCATTCATTTGTGCCAAATACCATATGCATTGAAAAACATATTTTCACCAATGAATTTATTGCCAAATACCATATGCATTGAAAGATATTTGTGCTTTGACACATTCATACCAACACATATTTTTGAGGAAGATAGAATCTTTGGACCATTTACATATAAATACAAAAAAAAGAATTGATACATGGTATGTCAGAACCATCAAATTTTTATTTTACATAAATAAGCAGATACACATTCTATACAAACTACCACTCAAACATTCCATGTTAATTTGAGAGACCAACCATCAGATCCTTACAACTATCACTCATCACCATGGAATGTGTAAACAAAACAACCATGAAAATAGCATTAGATGATTGAAAAATCATAAGAGTTACCTTTCCTCCAGCCATTTGAACTCAAAATAGAAAACCTGGTATATATGGTGGTGCTTCTGGCGGTGCACAATGGTAGAGATGAACGGTGGTTGGAACAAGAAAATCAAGCGTTACCTTGGGGTGGTATGGTGAGGAGAAGAGAAGAGAGGGAGAGGGAAAGATGCACGGCGTCTGGAGAGTGTTGAGAGAGTGCTGAGAGTGAGAGAATGAGAGTGATGTGTGTGTGAGTGATTAGGGTTTTAATTAAAACCCACGACTTTTTGACTTCACGCTCACAGCGTCAATCCCACGCTGTGAACGTGAGTCTTTCTGACTACCCACGCTTGTAGCGTGAACTTCACGCTATCAGCGTGGAGGTGCCTGCTTGCTGATGCTGCCAGCGTGACGGCTGACGCTGGCAGCGTGGCGGTTGCTAGGGTTTCACGCTCCGAGCGTGATGGTCCTTGGCAACTTCACGCTATCAGCATGACGGTTCCTGCTCATCCACGCTTGAAGCGTGGATCTCACGCTATGAGCGTGAGACCTTCTGTTATTTCACGCTTGAAGCGTGAAATCCACGCTGACAGCGTGGAAGCCACTGTGTTCTCACGCTTCAAGCGTGAATTTGACGCTGGAAGCGTCAACTTCTCTCTTTTTTTTTTTGCAGAAGAAATTAGCCCTACTGGGTTGCCTCCCAATGAGCGCTTGTTTAATGTCACGAGCCTGACAGTAATCATTTACGATTTGGGTGAAGATAAAGGGACAGAAATTGTGTCCCTATAAATATCTCCACCATGATAGACTTTCAACCGACACCCATTGACCTTGAAAGGTCTTTCAGTGTTAAGAGGGGAAATCTCAACTGTCCCATATGGAAATACCTTTTTAATAACAAAAGGACCAGACCAACGAGACTTCAACTTACCCGGAAATAACCTTAATCGAGAGTTGTATAATAGTACCTGTTGTCCTGGCTTAAACTCCTTTGGCTGAATCCTTTTGTCATGCCATTTCTTTGTCTTTTCTTTATAGATTCTGGCATTCTCATAAGCTGCTAGCCTAAACTCATCCAACTCGTTCAATTGCAGCAATCTCTTAGCATTAACTTTTGAGGGTTCAAAATTTAAAAATTTAATTGCCCACAAAGCCCTATGCTCTAATTCCACAGGAAGATGACAGAATTTACCATAAACTAATTGGAATGGTGACATACCTATTGGTGTCTTGAATGCAATCCGGTATGCCCAAAGTGCATCGTCCAGTTTTTTAATCCAATCCTTCCTTGAGTTATTCACTGTCTTTTCTAAAATCCTCTTCAGCTCTCTATTGGAGATTTCCACTTGTCCGCTGGTCTGAGGGTGGTATGGTGTTGCCACCTTGTGAGTAACACCATATTTTGTAAGCAAACTTTCAAATTGCTTATTACAAAAATGGGTTCCTCCATCACTAATGATTGCACGAGGAACCCCAAAGCGGGTGAAAATATTCCTTCTTAAGAAGGAAATCACCACTCTTGCATCATTTGTGGGTGATGCAATTGCTTCTACCCACTTGGATACATAATCCACAGCCACCAAGATGTATTGATTTGAGTAAGACTTAGGAAATGGTCCCATGAAGTCAATTCCCCATACATCAAAAAGTTCTACTTCTAATATACAGTTGAGAGGCATCTCATCCTTTCGTGAAATATTTCCAGTTCTCTGACATTTATCACACTTCTCCACAAAATTCCGCGCATCTTTAAAGATTGTTGGCCAATAATAGCCACTTTGCAATACTTTTTGCACGGTTCGGTTAGTTCCAAAATGACCCCCGTAATCAGATGCGTGGCAATGCCACAGAATATCTGGTATCTCGAATTCAGCAACACACCTGCGAATAATACCATCAGCACATCGAAAATATAAAAATGGATTATCCCAATGGTACCTCCTTGCATCATGTAGGAACTTTTTCTTTTGTTGCCAAGTCAGATCATCTGGAATTGTACCAGCAGCTTTGTAATTTGCAAGATTTGCAAACCATGGATGCATTATTATTGCCATCACTTGTTCATCAGGGAAGAACTCATTTATCTCAACTTTAGGTCCTTCTTGTAATTGCTTATTTTGAATTCTTGACAAATGATCAGCAACTTTATTTCCAATCCTATTTTATCCCTAATTTCTAAATCAAACTCTTGAAACAAAAGCATCCATCGCAACAATCTTGGCTTTGCATCTTGCTTGCTCATTAAATACTTAATAGCAGCATGGTCAGTAAAAACAACAACTTTAGAGCCTATCAAGTAAGACCTAAATTTGTCCAATGCATAAACTACTGCAAGCATTTCTTTTTCAGTAGTGGCATAATTTGCTTGTGCTTCATTAAAGACTTTGCTTGCATAGTAAATAACATGTAACAATTTATTCTTACGCTGACCAAGGACTGCACCCATAGCGTATGCGCTCGCATCGCACATGAGTTCAAAAGGAAGGTTCCAATCTGGTGCTATCAGAACTGGTGCTGTGGTTAGCTTTTCTTTTAATACATTGAATGCATTGAGACAAGCTTCATCAAACATAAACTCTTTGTCTTTTACCAACAGCTGGCTAAGAGGTTTTGCAATTTTCGAAAAATCCTTGATGAATCTTCGATAAAATCCTGCATGACCTAAAAAACTTCGCACCCCATTAATGTTAACGGGAGGAGGAAGTTTTTCAATAAGCATCAACTTAGCCTTATCAACTTCGATGCCCTGTTTGGAAATCTTATGGCCCAATACTATGCCATCTTGTACCATAAAATGGCACTTTTCCCAATTAAGCACTAAATTAGTTTCCTGACATCGCTTCAAAACCTTAGCTAAATTAACTAAGCATGAATCAAAGCAGGAACCAAACACAGAAAAATCATCCATGAAAACCTCCAAATATTTTTCTACCATATCAGAAAAGATAGAAAGCATACACCTTTGGAATGTTGCAGGTGCATTACAGAGGCCAAATGGCATTCTTCTGTAAGCAAAGACTCCAAATGGGCATGTGAAGGATGTCTTTTCCTGATCCTCTGGTGCTACTGGAATTTGATTGTAGCCAGAATATCCATCCAAGAAACAATAAAAAGCGTGACCCGCTAATCTTTCCAGCATTTGATCAATAAATGGAAGGGGAAAATGATCTTTCCTGGTGGCTGAATTTAGCCTCCTATAATCTACACACATCCTCCAACCTGTGATAGTTCTTGTGGGAATCAGCTCATTTTTTTCATTTTTCATGACAGTTAATCCTCCTTTTTTTGGGACTGTCTGTACTGGACTTACCCAAGCAGTGTCAGAAATGGGGTAAATCATTCCAGCATCCATGAGTTTCATCACCTCTTTTCGAACTACTTCCTTCATTGTTGGGTTTAATCTTCTCTGAGGCTGCCTTAGTGGTTTGATATTATCTTCCATCAAAATCTTATGAGTACAGAAAGAAGGATTTATTCCCTTCAAATCAGAGATAGACCACCCAATAGCTGTCTTGTGTTCTTTGAGTACTTTCAACAGCTTCTCTTCTTCAGATGGAGACAAGTCTTTGTTGATGATGACTGGGTAATCTTCTGCGTCTCCTAGAAAGGCATATTTAAGAGTGTGAGGTAACTCTTTTAATTCAACCTTTGGTGTTATAGAGATTGTTTCTTCTTCTTCTTTCTCCAGTACCTCAAAGACAGTTCCTTGCCTTTCTTGTGGAGCTTCTTCATCTAAATCATCGAATTCTCCTTCATTTTCTAGATCACCAATGTTTACTTCCTTGACTGCTTCTTCAATCACATCAAGTTTGAAACAGTCATTGTGGTCGGACGAGTTCTTCATGGCTTTGAACACGTTGATTGTAACTGTCTCATCATTCATACGTAGCTCGAGCTTCCCTTGCTCAACATCAATTATAGCTCTAGCTGTAGCTAAAAATGGCCTTCCAAGTAAAAGAGGTATTTCACTCTCTTCTTCCATATCCAACACAATGAAGTCTGCAGGGAAGATGAATCTGTCAACTTTGACAAGTACATCCTCAATGACTCCGTTAGGTCTTCTCAACGAACGGTCTGCCAGTTGTAAGGAAACCTTTGTTGGCTTTAGTTCAGAAATTCCCAAAGCTTTGCATAATGAAAGCGGCATCAAGTTTATGCTTGCCCCAAGATCACATAATGCTCGACCAACATCAACGTTGCCTATAGCAATTGGAATGTTAAAGCTTCCTGGATCTTGAAGCTTTGGTGGAAACTTCTTTGTTATGATGGCACTACATTCTTCAGTAAGTGCAACTGTTTCACATTCCTGCAACTTATGTTTTCTAGACAATAAATCTTTCATAAACTTAGCGTAATTTGGCATGTTAGCAAGAGCTTCAGCAAATGGAATATTAATATGCAGTTTTTTAAAAATATCTAAAAACCTGGCATAATGTTGTTTCTGCACTTGCTGCTTAAGCTTCATGGGATAAGGTACTTCCTTAAAGCGAGAAAAATCATTTGTTGGTTTTGGAGTCTCAACAGCTTTCTCCTTTTCCTTCTTCTTGTCTTGCTTTGCAGGTTCTTCATGCTCTTTGATAGATGGTTCTTCTTCTTTTTCTACCTCCTTCAATGGTTCATCTACCTTTTTTGGCTGAACCATTTTAGGCTTTTCTTGAGGAGTGATCACAATTCCACTTCTAGTCACAATGGAATTACAATCCTCCTTGGGATTTGCAATTGTATCTCCAGGAAACTGCCCCGGAGTTCTTTCAGCTAACTGCTTGGACAGCTGTCCTATTTGAGTCTCCAGATTCCGAATGGAGGCGTCTTGATTTTTGTGATAGGCCCTGGTTTCCTTCATGAAAGCACTTGTACTTTCCATGTGATCATTTGTAGTCTTAGAAAGCTGTAGCATAGCTTTCTCTAAATCAGATGGCTCTTTCTGTGGGAGAGGAGGAGGTTGTAGGAAGTTATTGGATTTATAATCCAAACCTCCCCCTTGATTTCTTCTTTGGAAATTGTTTCCTTGACCATTATTCTGATTCCTTTGATATCCCTGGGTGTTTTGTGGTGGCCTTGGATCATACCACACTCCATTAACTTGGAATGCATCAGCTCCCATAAGTGTGGGACACTCATTGGATTCATGGTCCTCCGTACAATACTCACAAGTAATTGAATTAACTTGAGTTGTGGATAATCGCATTTTGTCCAACTTAGCATTCATACTTGCTAATTGTTGCGAAATCACCTTCTGTTCAGCTAAGGTAGCATCTTGATTTCCAAGTTGTAGAATTCCCTTTTTTACTTGAGTTGATTGAGTGGACTGGACTTCTGTTGAGGCATTTTCATTTCGTGCCATGTGGTCAATCAACTCTAGAGTTTCTGCTGCAGTCTTTCTTCCTATGGTTCCTCCAGCTGCACCATTGACAATCATTCTTGTGTCTGGTGTCATCCCATTGTAGAAAACTCTGACCTTCTTCTCATTTGGAAAGTCATATTGGGGGCACTTCCTAATCAATTCTTGGAATCTTGTCCACGCTGCGCAAAGGGTCTCTCCCGGTTGTTGAATAAAATTGGTGATTTCATTCACCAACTTGTTGTATTTTTCCCGAGAGAAATGTTCAGCAAAGAACTTGGCTGCCAACTCATCCCATGTTCTTATGCTATTAGGGGGTTTTCGGTCCAACCACCTAAGAGTCTTCCCTATTAATGCAAATGGAAACAATCGGAGTCGGATTGCATCATCAGATACCCCATTATGTTTAGTGGTGTCACAGATTCTTAGAAATCTGTCCATGAAGTCATGAGGATCTTCATAATCTTCACCACCAAAAGGAGTCTTTTCCACCAGGTTGATAAGAGAAGGGTTGATATCAAAATTGTTGGCTTGAATCTGGGGCCGGACAACACTAGAATTCGGCCTTGTAAACATAGGAGCCAAAATTGACTCCATCAACTCTGGTGCAGGAGGCTGATTGTTGGGACCTCCTCCATCATTATTATGGTTTGCCATATCTTTTGTGGATTGATCAGGTTCACTTATCGGGTCTTCCCAAATTATCTGCTTGGCAACTTTTCTTAATTTCCTTTCGGCTCTTGTGATTTCTGGATCAAACACAAGATCTTCAGGAGCAAGTCTACCTCGCATAAACTTAAAGAAGATGATCAGTAATACCTGTAAAAATGCAGGTTAAGATAGAACAAACCCTAAAATGACAATTAAATAAAAACAATATTCAAGCTCAAAGATCAACGGTTATTTATAATATTGGAATTTACAATCCCCGGCAACGGCGCCAAAAACTTGTTGCGAACTCGGCAAGTATACCGATCGTTCCAAGTAATAAAAGTGATAAGTAAGTATCGTCTCCACAGGGATTGTAGACCAAGTACTATAATAACCAGTCCCCTTAAGTTGAATGGATCAAAAGAGGGTAGCAATAGTTGTTGGTTTAAAAACAAAAAGTAAATTAAAAAGTAAATTGCGTATTTTAGGGTTTTCTTAAGAAAGAGATGAAGAGAGATTGAATTATAAGAGTTGTGAAAAACAATTGTGAAAAGATTG
Source organism: Gastrolobium villosum (assembly GCA_032173675.1). Taxonomy (NCBI): domain Eukaryota; kingdom Viridiplantae; phylum Streptophyta; class Magnoliopsida; order Fabales; family Fabaceae; genus Gastrolobium; species Gastrolobium villosum. The sequence goes on along the minus strand of JAVKPL010011038.1, from coordinate 13,200 downwards.
CAGTAAGAGTACGAACACCTGTCTGATCCCCACCTTGTAATCTGAATGTAAATTTACATATGAATTACCCTTTGATCAAACGATTCACCATCTTTTATTTAATCGGTTAAACCCTAATTCCTTAGAGATCTTAACCTTATTAACCTTATTAGAACCCTAATTCCTTAGAGATTCCTTTTCAGGTTAATCATGCAATTCGGTGAATCTTTCACGTTTGCAATTCATGTAGCCTATCCCTAGTGCTTACATGAACAGCTATTTTCCTCCTGTTCGGGAATTAGGATCCCAATATTCCTATTGTGAATCCTAACCCTAGTGATCTATTAGAATGATCAGATCTAAAAGAACAATGAGATGAAGAGCGAAGGAAAATAGATGCAGAAAGATAAACATATATAAATCAGATCCAAACTACAAGGGGTTCACATTCAGGGTTGTGACCCTTACCACAATACTAAGATCTAGCCAACCATATTCATGGCTGATCTCAAATAAAATCCAACAAGAAAGTAAATTACAAGAATGATCGAAGAAAGAACGAAGAACAGCCTCTTCTTCTTCACAATGACGGCCTCCTCTAGGTTAAGAACCAGTGTACCTCATTCAGAATTGCACCTCTCTATTTATAAGACCAATTTTTCCTCTTATTCCAATTTTGCCCTTTGACAGCACAGCTGTAGCTTTCATAACTGACGCTATGAGCGTCAAATCCACGCTGTGAGCGTGGATGCCGCTGTCTTCCCACGCTTTCAGCGTCAATCTCACGCTGTGAGCGTGGATGCCTCTGTCTTCCCACGCTTTCAGCGTCAATCTCACGCTGTGAGCGTGGATGCCTCTGTCTTCCCACGCTTGCAGCGTCAATCTCACGCTGTGAGCGTGGATGCCTCTGTCTTCCCACGCTTTCAGCGTCAATCTCACGCTGTGAGCGTGGATCTTACCTTTGGCCAATCCTCATTTTCCTTCCAGATTTGTTTGTTTTTCCTGAAAATGAGCATAAAATCAGTTAAACACTCTTGAATGTGGAATTTAAGGATTACAATAAGAACTATTGCATTTTAGATGAGGAATAGTTCATTATTCTTCTCTTTTTGGCTATATATAAATATAAAAACTGAATTTACTTATGTGCAGGATCTACCCTATATGAAATTAAGTTCTGATAATTAAAACATCTACGCTCCAAGCGTTGATTTGGACGCTCACTGCCTGGGTCTCCTCCTACGCTCCAAGCGTTGATTTGGACGCTCCAAGCGTAGAACTTCTGAGTGATTTTTCCCTGCTCCTTTATTTGACCTTTTTCTCCTATAAAAAAAAGAATTTAATTGAGAGAGTGTCTGAACAAGTTTTATTCAATAATTTCACAATATATACACCTTTATACACAATTTAGATCTGATTCAATCCTTTTTGATCTATAAAAGCATATATGCTGGGAGCATATCAGTGGTGAGTATTGCGGCCCTTTTGATGCATATTGCAGAGTGGCCGGGATCCAACTTGAGAAGACGCCCCCCAAAACTCCACAGTTGAATGGACTTGCTGAAAGGATGAACAGGACTATTGAAGAGAAGGTCCGAAGTATGCTATCCAATGCCGGATTACCGAAATCATTATGGGGAGAAGCCGTCAAAACCGCGGTTGACTTGATCAACCTCTCACCATCACGGCCACTTGAAGGAGAAATTCCAGAAGAAGTCTGGACAGGTCGGAAAGCGGCCTATAATCAATTAAAGGTGTTTGGATGTCGAGCCTTCGTGCCTATCCCTAAAGATGAAAGGGCAAAACTTGATGCAAAGATGAAAGGGCAAAACTTGATGCAAAGATAAAAGAATGCATTTATCTTGGTTCGCCGAGCCGTTAGTTCGGGATCCGACTTTGGGATCCAATCAATAAGAAGATTGTGAGAAGTCGAGATGTGATCTTTCATGAAGATGAGTCCATTCATGACATCTCGAAGCCCAAAGTCTAAGTTACTGTCAGACGTGAAGAACTCATCCCTCCTGTCCGAGCTGAAGCAGGGGAGAAAATCAAGAAAATGAAGAAAATGCTGATCAACAACAAGCTGATGATGAAGTCCGAGTTGAAGATAAGATCCGGGATGAGAATGATGAAACGGGTTCTCAAGCTGAAGAACAACCGAGATATCCAACTCGAGAAAGAAGACCCTCTACAAGATACTCATCTGATGAATACATCGTTGTAGCTGAACACGGTGAGCCTCAGAGTTATGATGAGGCTGTGACGAGCTCAGAGAAAGAAGAATGGGAAAAGGCAATGTAAGATGAGATGAAGTCTCTGCACGAGAATCAGACTTATGAACTGACCGAGTTTCCTGAAGGAAGACAAGCTCTGAAAAATAAATGGGTGTACAAGATTAAGAATGAAGAGAACAGGCAGAAGTTGAGATATAAAGCCTGGATTGTAGTGAAAGGCTGCAATCAGAAGAAATGAGTAGACTTTGAGGAGATTTTTTCTCCTATGGTGAAAATGATTTCGGTCCGAACAGTGTTAGCTATGGCAGCTTCGATGGACCTCGAGGTAGAACAAATGGACGTGAAGACGGCATTTCTTCACGATGATTTAGGAGAAGAAATATATATGGAACAACCTGAGGGGTTCCGAGCTCCAGACCAAGAAGACTTGGTATGTCGGTTGAAGAAGAGCATCTATGGCTTGAAGCAAGCACCTCGGCAGTGGTACAAGAAATTTGAATCATTTATGACTGATCACAAGTTTGAGAAGACAGAAGGCGACCAATGCGTATTTGTGAAAGGTATGAGGCCGGAGATTTTTTGATATTGTTGTTATATGTTGATGACATACTTATTGTAGGGAAAGACAAATCGAGGATAGCCGCCCTGAAGAAGGCGTTAAGCTCGTCCTTCGCAATGAAGGACCTCGGCCCTGCAAAGCAGATCCTCGGAATCAAGATTATCCGAGATAGACAAAAGAAGCTACTATAGCTGAGTCAAGAAAAGTATATTGAGAAGATATTGAAGAGATTCAGCATGGACAAAGCCAAAATAGTGATCACCTCCCTAGCCGGACACATAAAGCTGAACCATAAGCAATGTCTGAGATCTGATGATGACAAAGATGAGATGTTGAAGGTACCGTATCAATCCGCCGTCGGAAGCTTGACGTATGCAATGGTCTGCACTAGACCCGACTTGGCATATCCTGTTGGAATGGTAAGCCGGTATTTGTCAAACCCCGACAAAGAGCACTGGGAAGCAGTGAAGTGGATCTTCAAGTACCTCAGAGGTACGACCAACTTCTGCCTTCGATTTGGAGAAGGCAAAGCCGAGTTGCAAGGCTACTCGGATTCTGATTTAGGGGGAGATTTCGACTCGAGGAAGTTGACGACGGGATACATGATGAGTGTAAGAAGTCGCACCGCTAATTAAGGTAATTAGTGAATTAATTGTGATAATTAGGAAATGATTCCATAATTGACCTTAATAATTATTATTGGGCTTAAATAATTATATTGAGTGAGTAAAAATGCTGAAAGTCATTTTTCGGAAGAAAAGCGCAGATACCGGTTCTGCTACCCGATATAAACGCGTACCGAAAAAGTATCCCGAAAAAATACAACGAATGCATGATAATTACTAGAATATTATGTAGGACTTGTAAAACAAGTTTCAAGTCAAAATAATGTAATCTGATGCTAGAACTGATACTGGCTATGGAAAAGCGCGTACCGGAAAGGTGCTCCGAAAAATAAAATAAAAATATGACAAATCTTAGAAAAATGTGTAGGTCTAGATTCCAAAGTTTGGAATCAAAATCTTTTGCGTTGCTATTAAGGCTAATACTGCACGTTAAGTGACCTTTGGGCTATAAACACTACCACTAAGGGCACAAAACCCTAGGCAGCAGCATTGTATACGTGAAAGGGTGGCTGGGGTGCTGCTGTGCACTGTTCCTTTGCTGCATCCTTCCACCTTGTGAGCCTTGTGACCATTTCTCCCTTGTTCTTCATAGTTTCTTCATCATATACACCTAGAGGGAGTGTGTTTGTGTGTGGTGAGGGTGAGGAGTGATCTTGGGGAGGTGTTATGCCACTGTGAGTTGGTGTTGGGGCTGAGTCCTTTGGGTGAGGAGAGTGGAGGTCATGATCATGGCATTTTAAGGTCCAAGAAGCAACCTTTGGTGCCAAGGACCAACCTTTGGTGTGCCATTTTCGTGAACAGTGTTGTGCTGGACTTAGGAGCTGCATTGGAAGCTCCAAGAGCCATTGTTGCTCTGTTTTAAGCTTTGGTAAGTGCATCAACCTTTGAACTTGTGTTTTGATGATCATGATCAACCTTTGGGTGAGGAGAGTGGAGGTCATGATCATGGCATTTTAAGGTCCAAGAAGCAACCTTTGGTGCCAAGGACCAACCTTTGGTGTGCCATTTTCGTGAACAATGTTGTGCTGGACTTGGGAGCTGCATTGGAAGCTCCAAGAGCCATTGTTGCTCTGTTTTAAGCTTTGGTAAGTGCATCAACCTTTGAACTTGTGTTTTGATGCTTAAAAATGGAACCTTGATGCATGTATTGAGCTAAGTTAATAACTTAAGGGTGGGGTAGGTTAAACACACCTAGAAATGCATGTTTAAGTGCCTATAATCGGTTAAAAAGTTGAACCTATGGATTGGATATTCATGAAATGCAGAAACTGCATTCTATCGTGAGATATCCGGATATTGTCGAGCAGATATCCGGATATCAGTATCCGGATATGGTATCCGGATATTCATATCCGGATATGGGGACAACAACGAACCTGTTTCGGTAAAAATTCGATATCTTGAGCTACAGAGCTCCAAATCGAGTGTCGTTTGGACCTATGTGTAGCTAACACATAAATATATAACCTTGTAAAATTTCGTAGCCATTGGATAAGTTTTTTGATCTCAGTGTTAGTTTAAAGTCGCGGCTTGGTTGCTGGAAATTCAGTTGGCAGCAGTCACTTTGCGAAAATCATAACCGGAGTTATACAACTCCGATCGAGACATAAGATATGTCGTTGGAAAGCTTGTGAGGTCTATTTTAATATATTAAAATCTCAAAAAATTTGGTAAAAAATTACAACTGCAGTTTTAATAAAATGGAACCTTGGGAGTGATATCTCGCGAAATGCAGAAACTGCATTCTGTCACGAGATATCCGGATATGATATCCGGATATTGGTAATATATTATGTATATTTTGATAATAAAGTGGGTCTTTTTTGAATTTATTAGAAATGTATACATAAAAATCAAAAATATTATAAAACATAAAAAGAAGAGAAATACAAATAAAATATATGAAAAAGTTAAAAATTAAAAGTTATATAAGCTATATATATTCACTTTTTATATTATTATTATTACTACATAAGAGTTTATGCATTTTGAAAATTATTTCTTAATATATTATGTATATATTTAGTATATTAAAAAGTAATGTTAATAATACAAATAATTTTTAAAGGAAGCAATTTCTTTTTATCGGTTAATTTTAAGGGTTTTATGTTTGTTATGTTATATAACATAACTCAACTTTCCTACACACATAACAAAAAGATGAGGTCCACATATTTTTGTCTCTCTTTCATCATTTCACTTTCTTTTTCCCCTTTGTTGTGTGTGTAGGAAAATAAAGTTAAGTTATGTAACATAACAAACATAAAATCCTAATTTTAAATAGTAAATAATTTAGGAAAACAATAATTGGAATAATTAAATTTATAATTTTAAAAATGAAACACCATCAAATAAAAGATTTTGAGGAAAGAATTAATGTGTTAATTGATTCTCCTAATGTAGGAGATTCTTTTTCTTTTTTTCGTGAAGAGCCATCAAAAGCTGCATTGCTATTTGTTCCCTGGCAAAGGTCTTTCCGGGTTCACTCAGTCGGGTTCCCTGGCTAGTGATACCCGCGCATATAAACTTGGAACACTATTTATTTATTTATTTATTTTTTACATGTGGTGGGTTCTATGACATGTTGATATTGCCTATTCGGCAGCATACAAAGACTCTCTTGTAAGTTGTGGCTCTCCCTATACGAGAGTCGATTAGTTTATAATTAATACGTTTTATAACCTGCATTGAATTAAAGTAGTTGCCTTCTGGGGAAAAAATTACATTTTCTAATTTGAAATTTTAAATATTTTCTGTTTAATTTGGTTTTTCTATATTGTACTTGAATTAATGATGCATACTTTTATAATTGTAATTATAATTACCTTAATTTAAATTCAAAAATACATTTTCAATGAACAAAAATACAAATTGAACTTAATATTCTTATTCTCTTCTTCAAGCACAATGCCTGCTCTTTATCTAGCATATCTTTGATATAGCAGAAATATATATTTCTTTTTTTTTTTTGGTACAGAGTATATATTTCTTTATTAAAAATAAAAAAATGTGGGAATTAAGTGACAATAATCATAAAAGGTGGATAAAATATTTTCAAATTTAATAAAAAATATACCAAGTGTACCTATCTCACTTTTTGCTTACTAATGATGCTCTTTCTATGTGATGTAAGCGGGGAAATATATTCTCTAATGTGATATTGTGATAGGTTTGAGTCAGATAAATATAGATCAATTGGGATAAAAGAATGTACTAGGATCAATAGTTAGAAAATAATCAATATTAATATATATCTATACGACTAGATTCCCTCACATGATGTCAAATTACATGGGTGAAAGTGAAATATAAATACCATTCTTACAATTCCACCAATCATAACTTTTAATTTCTATTTCCAATTATTTTTTTAATAAAATAAATTTTTTAATAACTCTATTATGATATATGATATAGTGAAAATGAATTATCGTACATAACAATGTTTACATGAACATAAATATAATCACGTGAAAGGTTGTGTTTGGGTGTCCATTAATGGAGATCCTATAGCGATCGTAGGTGATTCATTCGTGCGCTTCGATGAGCAAGGGGGGTAATATTCCTACAAACTCCGAGGCTAAGTTAATATTTATAAGAGATAAAAAGCGTAAAGGTCAAATGCATACATGTGTAAATCACGAATGAGAATGGAGACAGTTGCTTATCGCATGTGATGACTATTTTTAGTCTAGTGTTTCCCAACTAGTGACAGTGAGTGCCAGCGGCACACATGGATGGATAGTGGGCCTAATTGCCAAGTGCTACAATCCCTTAATAAATGGTTATTCTTTCAAATCAGCACTTGTTGATTTTCTCATTATTTATCTTAATGAATTCTCACATGAACATTGATTTTTATGGCCATGACTTTTCCACAAGGATCTAATTTTATTATTATACAAAGGAATTAGTATTTTTCCTTTTAAAAGACATAGAATTATGTCATTTTAGTTAAAATTACAGTATTTTACAATGCGAGAAAAATAAATTATGGTGGAAAAAGTGAATTTTTCAATTTAAATATTAAATAAAAAATACTAATTTTAATTAAAATAACTGTACTTTAAAAGGATAAATATTTTTCTCTTATATAAATAGTTTTTTTTGTGTGCTAATGACATGTATGTGTTGACATCACCACCACGTGATGAACGGGAAACAAAAATGGGTTTAATGTTTTTCCTTATAAAGTATAAAAGTTATGTCATTTTAGGAGAAAGATAGATATAAAGAATGGAAATCATAAGGGAAAAAGTGAGTGATTTTTATTTCATTTAAATTTCAAATAATAAATATTATTTTATATCTATCTCTCTATTAAAATAAGATAATTTTATATCATTTAAAATGACAATACTTTTCCCAACAAAAATTTGCTCCATGCTTTTTACTAAAATAAGGAGGCCTATGCCTAAACACAATAAAGGCCAAAAAATTTAGCTCAGCCCAGGTGAATAATTTTATGTGGTAAACCCAGCCCTGAAAGTGGTGTTTTGCATGGGTTGCCCAGCCTATAAAGCAGATTGCATGTTTGGTAAACAAAAGGTGGATCACTTAAAGGCTCAAGTTAGTACATAATTTTTACATGGGTTTCAGGCCTCCTTAGAAGATATTTTTTCTGCATAAGGCTCAAAAATGCTTTATCTGCAATAGGCTATTGTGAAGAGGTCACTAATCATGAACCCAAAAAATATTTTCTTTGACAAGAAAAGAAGAATAGTTACAAGATCAGTTTTAAAGGCTGTTTGAATAAAATTTAAAAACTAAAAATGCCACAGAATTCAAGTTTCCCATCTCATCAATATCAATCAATATGACTGTCTGAAACCGCACTGATTGCTCAAGTCTTTAAATATGTTATGATCATGAAAATGGCATATGGGCTGATGACCCAAACCGAGGTAAAATTCTCCAGAGCTGGGTTGAATCTATGGAAGGAGATTCCTTGGTGGCTATTGAGTTTATAACCAAGGACTGCAACCAGCAGCACCCAATGACACCCTTGGTTCAACAAATTCATAGTTATCTCAAAAAGGATTGGCTTGTTCATATCTCAAAATGTGACAGCGTGAATGGTGAGACATTGCCCCAAAACTAATAGCAACAGATAGATTTCTTCATGTTTCAAGCTCACCCTCTTGACAGCTTTCTGGCTCAATAGTAACTGGCTTAGTCTGGGAAATTTGCTCAACTTGGTTACCCACATTCATTGAATCTATACAGGAAACAGATGATGAGCTAGAAGGCAACAAGGGCTGAGGCATCCTCTTCAAAAGTAATGCCAAGAAACCATATTATAAGCAATGGTTACAAAAAAAAAAACCATCAACTTTGGTACTTGTTAGTATCTATTTTTACCTAATTAAGTGATGATTTTTCTAACATCTTTTGGGCTGATTTTGTATGAGTGTAGGTAAAAGTGGGCTGAATTTGAAGGAGTAAGCCCAATTGGTAAAAAAGGGTAGAAAAATGGTTTTTAACTTTTTACTTATATTTTTATCTTTTTTTTCTCTCAGGAACTGACATGTGGCTACCGGTTAAAAAGAGAAGATAAGGTGAGGTGGTGATGCTATAGCCGTTGATATCCCTTTGATCGGACGAATAGAAGAATGAGTCAAGAAAATCAAGAAAAGGGAGAGCGAAGTTTGATAAAAAGAAGAACGCACACAGAAGATAGGCACTTTACCTTTTGGAGAGCAAATCTTAGTTTTGAGCGTTTTGAGTTTCCAGTTTGTAATTAGATCTTTACATTGAGAGTTTAGGATCTTAGTTTTTTTCCGCACAAAGAAGATCGTGGCTCTCGAAGGGATTCCAGAAGTCGCGATCGTGCTGCGTGTTCAAAGTTTTAGACTTTCTGTTCTTGAAGCATTTTAATAGCATTTTCCTTTTGATTTCGTGAAGAACCTCTCGGTTTGTATTTCTACTCTTTACAATTTCTTTCTTTTGTGAATAAATCATGTTTTCTTTCATCTCAGATTCTATTTTCGTTTTATTTTTCAACATGCATAGCTAAATCTCTTCTCTGGAATTCTGATGGAGATGTTGAGTACCCTTTTATGATTCGGTCTGCATGCATGTATGTTTGATGTTTGAGATCCATGGGAATGGACAAGATTCTTGCATGAACTTGTGTTGGGAAACTCAAGTTCATGACTTTATTAATTCAAGTTTCTTAGATTAGGAATAATCTAAGGAAGAACCGTACTTCAACTTTTTGGTAAAGTGATTTTTACTCTTAAGGGATTAAGGTGAGTCATTTAACACACTAAATTTGGGAAAGTTTAATGTGGATCTTCAAGAAGTCAGATTCGGTCAAATATACATGCTGTAGCATTTAGAGTGCATGATTGCACATCTTTAGGGAAAAGTCATCGAAGTCAGGATTCTGGATTTTCTGATAATTGTTTTTACTGTTATAAATAAACTTGTTTCAACTTCCTACAAAGTTACAAAAGATCAGAATTTTACAAGTCAATTTAAGATAAAGAAGTTCTCAAAGAAACCAATTCTTCCGTTCCCAGAGAACGACAACCCTCTTTCTTTTTCAAGAAAATACTACCCAACAAAATGGCGCCGTTGCCGGGGAACGGTGCATGATTTAGTTTCTTTTTAAAGTTCTTTGATCTAATTTCTTGAGTTTGTGATTCTGTTCTTTCTCTAACCTTCTAACAAAATTTGAGTTCTTTGAACTCTTGTAAGATCACTGATTCTGAAGTTATCAGTGAAAAGTACACCATGGCAGATGATAACAGCTCGATTCATGGGAACAATGAAAATGGTAATGAGAATGCCATAGTCGCTATAACTGAGGAGCTGCCCGTAATGGAGTATGCAATCCCATCTCTTGATGGAGTGATTCCAGGCATAGTCCAGCCACCATTGCAAGCAAATTTCGATTTGAAACCAGCAATGGTGCAGCTCCTTCAATCAATTACCCAATATCATGGACTTCCCCATGAGGATCCACACAGGCACATCACCAAGTTCATGAAGATCTCTGACACCTTCTCCATCCCTGGTGTTTCCAATGAAGCAATGAGGATGAAACTCTTCCCTTATTCCTTGGGAGGAGCAGCAGAAGACTGGATAGAGAATCTACCATCTAACTCCATTTCTACATGGAAGGAGCTGGGAGAGTCATTTTTGATGAAGTTCTTTCCTCCAACGATGGTGTGTGACTTGCGCGACAACATTACTGGTTTCAGGCAATGTACTGAAGAATCTCTTCATGAGGCCTGGACCAGATACAAGAGAATGTTAAGGAAATGTCCAACTCATGGACTACCTAACTGGGCAATTATCCAAATTTTCTACAGAGGATTAACCTTGCAAGGGAGATCGAATTTGGACTCCACTGCTGGAGGAGCCTTCTTGCTCAAAAAGTACACAGAGGCTTACAACATTCTTGAAGTGATCAGCCTGAACAGCTCTCAATGGCCATTTGATAGAGAAGATCCACCAAAAAGGGCTGCTGGCATTCATGAAGTGTCAGAAAATACCTCTATGGCAGCTGAGCTTGCCTCTTTGAACAACAGTGAAGAATCTCACTAAGGTAGTAGTGGATTCTAAGAGCTGTCCTGAACCTTTGCAGATAGCTGCAACTGCAGTTATCTGTTCCTTATGCTATGGGCCTCATATTTTTGAGGAATGCCCTAATAACCCCACATCAGTTTTGTATGTGGGGGATTTCAATCGCGGTTACAACAACCGAAATCAATTCAATCAACCTAGATGGCAGAATCAAGGTGGCCAATTTGCCCAGAATCATGGCAATCAATTTGTGCAAAATCAAGGAGGTCAGTTTGTCCAAAACCAAGGTGGAGGATATAATCAGAATGTTGGAAATAGACCACCTGGTCAAAACTTCCAAGGAGGACAGCAATCTTTTCAATCAAAGATGCCATTCCCTCCTGGATTCAGCCAATCCTTCCCTGCTGACCAGAAAAATCAAGGGGGGGCAGAACCTCGCCCACCTCTTGAGCAATGGATGAAAGACTATGCTGCAAAGAATGACCATGCTGTTCAAAATCAAGCAGCAGTGCTTCAAAGTCACAGTGCTATTTTGAAAAGCATTGAGACACAAATAGGTCAACTTGCAGCAGCACTTAGTGGAAGACAAATGGGAGCACTCCCTAGTGATACAGAAATCCCACGCAGGGATGGAAAAGAAACATGTAATGCTCTCAAATTAAGGAATGGCAGAGAAGTAGATCAACCAGAACCAGTCATAAGACCTTCAACCTTGAGGAAGATGATGGATAAAGAAGGTCAGTCAGAGGATAACACAGCTGAAGTGTCCATTCCTCTTGAAAATAACCAAGAGGCAGAGAACAACTTTGAAGCAGGAAAGACAGAACAGAACCACAGGGAACCAGAAAAACCTGTGCAAAATGAAGGGGCTGTTCAACCACCCTTTAAGGCAAAACATATCCCTTTTCCTCAAAGACTCCATAAGCAACACCAAGAGCAGAACTTCAAGCGATTCCTGGATGTTCTAAAGCAGTTACAGATAAACATACCCTTTGTGGAAGCACTCCAGAACATGCCAAATTATGTGAAGTTCATGAAGGACATTCTCACAAAGAAGAGGAGGCTTGAAGAGTATGAAACAGTAGCATTAACAAAGGAATGCAGCAGCTATGTCTCCAATAAACTGCCTCAGAAATTGGAAGATCCAGGTACTTTTACAATCCCTTGTACTATAGGAGATAGATATATTGGTAGAGCCTTGTGTGATTTAGGCTCTAGCATAAATTTAATGCCTACTTCTATCTTTAAAACTCTTGGAATGACAGCCACTCCAACCACTGTTACCCTCCAATTAGCCGATAAAACTCTTGCATTCCCTGATGGAAAAATAGAAAACATCTTAGTCAAGGTTGACAGATTTATTTTTCCAGCAGATTTCATAATCCTGGATTGTGAAGTTGATGAGAACGTGCCTATCATAGTGGGTAGGCCATTCTTAGCCACAGGGGGTGCCATAATTGATGTTAAAAAAGGAGAGCTAACTATGAGGGTCAATGAGGAAAAGATCACATTTAATGTGCTTAAGGCAATGAATTTTATTGATGAAGATATGGATGACTGTTCTGCAATATCTGTTTTAGATCACATTGTTGCTGACTGTTCTTTGTTAAAGAATGAATTTAACAATTCTGAATCAAGAAAAGATGAACAGAATGTTGAAAATATAGAGGAAAGTGAGTTTGTCTTAGCTATAGAACCTAAATCAACAAGGTTCTTTGGGGATAAACAATTTGAATCTTTAGGACTGCATGAAAGAGCCTCTAAACCTTTAAAACCATCCACTGATGAACCACCCAAGCTAGAACTGAAGGATCTGCCCAACTACCTTAGATATGCTTTCTTAGGAAAGGACCAAACTCTTCCAGTAATTGTATCCTCTGCTCTGAATGTTTCAGAGGAGGAACAACTCTTAAAAATCCTTAGAATGCATAAGAAAGCTATTGGTTGGACCATGGCTGATATAAGAGGTATTAGCCCCTCATTTTGTATGCATAAGATAAGGTTGTTGGATGAAAACAATAGTTCGATTGAACCTCAAAGAAGGCTGAATCCAGCCATGAAAGAGGTGGTTAAAAAGGAGGTAATAAAATGGTTAGATGCTGGTGTTATCTATCCAATCTGTGATAGTCATTGGGTGAGCCCTCTACATTGTGTCCCAAAAAAAGGAGGGATTACAGTAGTTTTAAACGAGGACAATGAACTCATACCTACTAGGACAGTCACAGGATGGAGGATTTGTCAAGACTATAGAAAATTGAATGCAGCAACT